>CM046801.1:29317234-29577234 GCA_025617405.1 Perca schrenkii | reverse complement strand
TGTGTGTGTGTGTGTACGCTGCCACAATAGGAGCTCCATCTGTTGGTGTCGCTTGGTTACAAATTTGGTGTCACCCGCCCCAGTGGATACGAGACACATACCCGCAGATAAAAACACACACACACACACACACACACACACACACACACACACACACTGAGCTGTATGGTAATGTGAACTTAGTTTCACCCGAAAACGCTGAGTTTGACCTGACCATGTACTCCGCTTCACTCCTCCTCCATCTCCTCTGTCTTCATCATCTCCTCTTCCTCCTCTCATTTTTTTCCTTTCTCCTACTGCTTCTCCTTCATCATCCTGCATCCCATAAAAACATTGTTTGGATGACAATAAAAAGAAAGCCCATGAAGGTTCACCTCTCCTCTCCTCCCTTGTTTTGATAAGAAAGAGAACAGGAACGACAGAACAGAGGAGAGAAAGACAGAACTGAAAGAAAGAAAGCCAGGCTCTATGTGGCAGGTCAAGTTTACCCTCTGTCTCCATGGTGACAGGATCCAGTCAGAGGCTCGACAGATCACCGATGCTAGTGCAGTTGTCTCTCTGGATCCATTTGGTTCTTTCTTTTTGTGTAATGTGACCTCTGGATGAAGTTTACCACTCGACCAAAAACTGGAAAACATAAAATAGACCCCATTTACACTTCACACTTCATGTGTTGTAAGGGTAAAAAAAAAATCTAAGTGTAATTGCATCCATGAATTTTTTCTTTTTTTTAATTCCCCAGCCATTTAAACACAGGGCACAAAGAGCTGTTATGACGTTAATCTGATGACTGATCAGTTCAACCGCTCAATAATCTTCCTACAGTAGGTGAGAGAGCATTGATCTGTGTGGGTGAGGCAGCAGCAGACGACGGCCCCTGAAGATGATAAACATTTTGTCTGTCTCATAGTTTATGAAATGATTCATCCGTGTGGTTGTGTTAGTTCACGGAGAGTTGTTAGCTTGGCTAGCTAAATTGTTAAATTGTTATTCTGAACGGCTTCAGCTACATTACCACCACCCTCTGATTTACACCTAGCCCGGGAAAACCAAGATGGATTGCAATCAGATTTGTAATCTGGAGCCAGTTTCACCAGATTTGGAACATAAATTGATTTTGACACGTTTAACTTATCAAAATAAACAACATACTTGGCACCCATGCATGAGCATGCAATCTTTATCTGCATCCTATCTGCATTGTACTGGGATACAAGAGTTTTTCTTTTTTTATGAGGACAATGCACATAAATCAACATTTCTGTCAATGTGCCAGTGTTAGCCAGACGGCTAATTTTAAACTGTAGTTACCTAGCATGAATTTCTCCACACGGAAAGGCCCTGCCAGCATTTGGGATCGAACTCTGCAGTGCCAACTTGCTGTGAGGCAGAAGTACTAACCACTGAGCCACCGTGCCACCCCAAGGTAATTGAAATGTCAAGTGTAAATAGGTGATGTAGTCCTGATTGCATCATCGGTCCGTGACCTACAGCACTCACTGGGATGAGGAGCCGCACCTCTAAATCTGAGGCCTTGGTTCTCAGCAGGACACTGATGGAGTGCCTACTCCGGGTAGGTAATGTGTCTTTACCCCAAGTGAAGGACTTCAAGTATAGGGGTCTACATTTGCGTTACGTTAAGAGATCTGAGCCAGAAGGCAAAGCTCTCGTTCTACCGGTCAATTTTCGTTCCTACCCTCAACTATGGTCATGAAGGTTGGGTCATTAGCGAAAGAACGAGATCCAGGGTACAAGCGGCCAAAATGGGTTTCCTCAGGAAGGTGGCTGGCGTCTCCCTTAGAGATAGGGTGAGAAGCTCAGTCATCCGTGAGGAACTCAGAGTAGAGCCGCTGCCCCTTGGCGTTTGAAAGGAGCCAGCTGAGCTGGTTGGACGTCTCCCTAGGGAGGTGTTCCAGGCATCTCCAGCTGGGAGGAGGCCTCGGGGAAGACCCAGGACTAGGTGGAGGGATTATATCTCCACCCTGGCCTGGGAACGCCTCAGGATCCTTCAGTCAGAGCTGGTTAATGTGGCTCTAGAAAGGGAAGTTTGGGATCCCCTGCTGGAGCTGCTGCCCCCCCGACTCGACCCTGGATAAGTGGATGACGATGGATGGATGGATAGATGGATGGATGGAAGTGTATAGGGGCCATACTGACTACAATGGAAAACTCACATGCATTATAATAATGTCCTGATCAGGTGATCGGTGTAAACTCAAATTATTCAGTGTTAAGCAGTGAGCAGTGATGCCAAAGGTAAAAAGTAATTGTTCTATTCCATTTTCAAATAATAGACATTGTTTACCTGCTTTAAATGCATCACAGCATGTGTATGTAGGTTTGCATGTAAAGAAGTTTTCATGGTTCCAACCTGTTGGACCTGATTCCAAATACAACCTTTGAAATGTATCTGAACCTGAAAAAGGAACTAATCTGATAGTAAACAATGACAGCAGCATGATGATGATGATGATGATGATGATGATGGAACTGGTCTGAGTTACTAGAAAGTGACTCATAAAGACCTGTACAGTATATGCATGTTTTTCTTTTACTTGTATGTGAAGTATGCATACTGTGTATGAATGCATAATTATTTTTGTATACTTCTGTGCATGTGTGTTGAAATTCCTGTCTTTCTACATGAGTGAGTGTTCTTTAGCCAGAATTAGGTCTTACACCCCCTTACTTCCTACACACACACACACACACACACACAGAGTCTCACTCAGTGAAGTCCACTCTGTCTGTTTGCTTAGTGCCATGGACAATAGGTGGCAGATGCAAACACGCTGCCTGCTGATTTGACTCTTCAGCCAAACAGCCAGCGAGCTTTGAACTGCTGAAGAAACACTCATTTGAATGGAGACGAGTAGTCTTTGCCTTCTTGTGCAGCTGCTGGCTACACTCTCACAAAAACAGGCTCAGTGTGCACAAGGTACTGAATGACAAACTGTGGGAACATGAGGCGCTGACATGCATGTGATCAGCGTTGCTGGTGAAGACAAGGAACCAAGTCTTTCTTTTTCTAATACCTCTGTCTATCCAGAGGTTGACTAAACAGAACACTCAATTCACTTTCGTACATTTCCACACATTCCACACATTTTCCACTCTGCCAGTCTCTGCTGGTGGCCACTGTGCAGCTCCACTGCTGCTGCCACGTGACTGACCATGTGTTGTTGTTATAATCAGCTAAATTGCTGAGAAGTTATACATGAAAGAAAATTGTCCCATCTCTCTTAATATCTTGAATCTTAACTGTGAACTGTAAAAATTGCTTCACACTGCCACAAGCAGTGTTTTGCAAGTTACTTCCAAAATGTAATACATTATAGATTAGAAGTTATCCACTACAATACATCAGAATTTATTCATAATATTTTGTATTATTAATCTGAATCTGCAAAGTTACTAAAGCTTTAAAATAAATAGTGAAGTAAAACTTAGGCCTACTTGACTCTGAATTGTGGGAGAGTAGAAGTATAAAGTAAGAGAAAATGAAAATATTCAATTAAAAGTAGGCCTACTTTACAATTTTATTGAAGTAGGGTATAGTTTCTTTTCACTGCTGATAAATTGTAATGCTAATATTTACATGTAGCAAGCCTAAACATTCATTCCTGACATGTTTAAATCTGTCAGCTGCTCAGACACACCGCTGTCGTACCATTACCTGATGGGACACAGATGTTGTCTGTACCGTTACCTGTTGGAACACAGATGCTACCGTTACCTGTTGGGACACATGTTGTCAGTACCGTTACCTGTTGGGACACATGTTGTCAGAAACACCACTAAATGTCGAGTTAAAATGCGTTGTAACTCGCGTTACTGAGATTGTAACAGGTAAAAAATTACTGAAATTGTATTAGTAATGCGTTATATTACTGTTTTACAGCAAAAGGAATACATTACTGTAATTGCGTTACTTTTGTAACGTGTTACTCCCAACACTGGCCACAAGTGGCTGAAATCTACGTTCTGTCAGTTTGGGACGCACTAGGCGTAGCAGCTCGATCGTGGCATTGTAAGATGTAAGAATGACAATGGTAGGCTGTAGTATTGAAGACTGAAGATCTGCAGAAGGAGGCAGGTTGAGGGGGTGAATTGGTCAAACAACACAGGACTTTCACCCAGCAGACCAGGGTTCGTGTCCCATTCTTGACTCATGTGTCACTTAAACGTAAATCTTTACCTCTGTACATCTTTTTTTCTAAACTCTAACTAAGTGGTTTAATGCTGCAAGTTAAAAAAATGACACCAAGTCATCCCATCAGGGTTCCTGACAGCATATGTAACGGCTGCGGACCGGCTCTGCTGCGTGTCTGCTGCGTGCTCCGCCATCAGTCAATACCCACCAGGTCCGGATTTGTTGCGGATCAGCTGCGGCCATGACTGACAGCTGTAGTCACGAGGACCCATAAGTTCTCGCGAATTCACGTAGAATCACAAAACCAACAACAGTTAGTTTCCATCCAGAGGAGTAGAGGGGAAACAACTCTGTGCTGTGTTTTCAAGGTGTAGTGCAGGGAAATATGATCCGCCGTGAGCACGGTGTATTTTATTTTGAAAACGAGTTGGGGGTAAGAATGTGTTGTAGGGACAGCTAGTATGCAGTCTGAAGCGATGTTGCTGTAGTGGCCTCAGACAGACATTGCCTGGCACGGGAAGTCTATGAACCCAGAATGTCTTTTAGCTATACACATCAATTGCAAATGAAACAGCTGGAAGAAGAAGAAGACACTGTTACAAACCATTTGAAAAATACAACAAACCATGAAACCAGACTAAAGGTGCAAAGATGATCGAAAACAAGTTTGGATGATGTGCTGTCTGACCTCATCGAAAGGCAAAAGAGTATATAGCTGTTCTGTACGGTCCAACCCGTTCTCACTCCAAACTCGTAAAATATGGACGCTTTGGGCAGTGGCTGTCAGCGTCAGATTCAATGCAAAAAGCACCCTTCAGCAAACGCACCGGGCAGAGAAGCAGCTACCCCGGGCGCTGTAAGATAATGTAATATTAAGAGAGACAACGGTAGGAAAGCCTGAAATTCCGCATAAGGAGGTTGGTTGGGGTGGTGGATGGGTCAAACAACACAGGACTTTCACCCTGGAGACCGGTCACGTTAACCCAACTGTTGCTTTCTTCTTTTCCTAAACCCAACTGTCCCTTTCTTGTCTTGCGCGTCACGGAAGCGTACGTTTTATAAGCCCACCCGCGATCTTTTTCTAAACCTAACAGCGTCAAAAGTGACGCCAATAGTCCCGACCAAGAGTGATTAGATAAAGTGCGTTTAGATATGACTTTTAACGTCTATAACAACGCGAAAGGCACCTGACCAAGCGTACGGATTTTACGCGATAGCAGTGAGACTCCTGGAGATCTCAGGCAGGCAAACTTAGTGGCTTCTTTTAAAACTCTTCTAAAGACTCACTTTTATCATCTGGCCTTTTCATAACTCTATTTATATATCTGTTATTTTTATTATATTCATATTGTATTTGGATATTGTTTTATTTATTGTTTTTACTGTACAGCACTTTGTAACTTGGTTTTGAAAAGTTACAGAAAATTGTCAGATGCAGGTGTGGGGGGAGAGGAAGCGTGTTTCAGATACTTAATAAGAGTTAAGAAAATAAGAGTTAATATGTACAGTAAGCTTGTTAGCATTCTGACATGCTGACAAATTAAAATTTTGAACTGATGATGATGCAGGATGAAAAGTCAGAGGATCAGCAAACATACATACTGTTTTGAGGTGTGGTGAACTATTATGCTTTTCTGTATTTTCTGTCATATCTATAATGTTATAATGTCGGATTTTCATGTTTAACGTGGCCAGAGCTTCAAATAATGAGGTAGAAGTTAGTCAGAGAAATCTCCGTGAGCTTAAACATTCAGACTTCCCACTCGGTATGATGTCATCTGCTCCAGGTAGGCAGGACTGGAGTGTTTTTTTTAAGCTACTGCAGTGTTAACATTGTCACATATATCTACATGCTAACGGCTGTGAAAGATGTAATCTTGGCTCCCAATATTGTTTCTGTGATATCGTATTTTCTTGGGCGAGTGAAAAGATTTAGCCAGTGACCTGGTGGCTGTAATTGAAAAGTCAAGGGATACTAAAAATGTATGGAATTACCTAATTGCATGGCAATATTTCCCCCCACAGGAAAAATATCAACCTCATGGTGGAACTAGATTAATGGTCAGGGTCACCAAGGTCTTTAGAATCCACGCTGCAAGGATCATGAATGTTTGCACTAAATTCCATAGCACTCCATCCAATATATGTGTAATCCTGACATCACAGAACTAGAAGGTGTGATAGTGAATCAATAGTTACTGAGTGTGGCAGACTTTGTTCAGTCCGTCCTCACCCAGAAAACGGCTGTATAGGTCGACTTTGCAAGCAGCTTATAATGACCCATATTTATGTTCTTTTGTTAGGCGGTGACATCTTGTAGTTGTAGTAATTATCGCAAGAGCAAACGAGGAAGTGAGGTGACAAATGATAAGAGCACCAGCCAGGTTGGCATGGATGGGTCAAACAAATACATGAATTTCACTCAAAAGACCGGGGTTTGTTTCCCGAGTGAAATAAGTCAACTGTCACTTGTTGCCATTTTTACAGACCTTAGACTTTGACGCAATGACGTCTGTGAAGTCAGGTTACGTCCTCATTTCAGTAGCTTTACATGATTCATTTTGAGCCAATTTCACTTTTTTACTTACCCTAGTCCCGCATTGCCAGACCTTCCTCCACAGCGCTGCGGAGGAGGGTCTGGCTAGTCCACACAGCATTCTGGGATAGAAGAAAAACGCTTTGGTTTATTTGTATTTCTTTGAACCAATCACAATCGGAGCCACGGCGCCTCTGCAAAATAGCCTCGGGAAGGAACTTGTTTTGGTGGAACGTGTACGTTCAAAGGTTGTTTTAGTCATGCAACAGAAAACTCAGATTGAACAGATAGTTTAGCTAGCTGTCTGGATTTACCCTGCAGAGATCTAAGGAGCAGTGAGCCATAGTTCATCGACCGGAGTTTAAAATTCTAACACAAAGAAAGCGTAAGGTAACGGACATCCGGCCAAAAAGAAGGACATACGGCAGAATTTCCAGTGGCAACAGAGCAATCCCGGAAGTGGGAGGTCGTGGAAATAGAATATACTAACCCCAATTTATTATTATTATTATTTATAAATCTGCGCCCGTTAATTAAATAGAACTGTCACTCGCACAACACGCACAATTAAAATTTTCACTGCAGTTACATGTTTCAGTTACATGATTAAAACGGCCACCGTGTTGCAGTAAATAGAATGGTTAATTGTCATTTTGGGAGTCGTTGACAATCGCACTACTACAGACAACATGATGATATTTTTTGAGACAAACCAAAGCTGTAGAGTAAATAGGATACTTAAACTAACAGCCTGCTGACGTTAAAGTGGCCTGTCTCCCATCTCAAGTTTCAGTTTATTGTTTTCTCCGTGTAAGCCAGTAGACCTCAACAATAACAGTAGTTTGCATATACAGTTTATATTTAGTTTACGGTCGGATTCCCAGAGAGTGTAGGGACATGTGTCTCTGGTTTTGAATAGGGGCTGTAGTTACAGGTGACTGATGGACTGATGGACATGCAAAATAAGGGCTTTGAATATCAACAGCATGCTAGCATGGCGAGTGATTTCTAATATGAAAAGTGTGTCGGCATGGCAAGTGAGGTTAATGATGCATAACAGTTTAACCAAAAAGACCTGGAACAGTGCACGTGCAAACACACAGAATTATTAAATGACAAAGTGAAAACAATTTGACATTGTGAAACTGGTGGCCCATAGTGATGAATCTACATAGAATTATGGGCTCACATACAGCGAGTGATGCACGGAGCTTGTCAGAGTCTCAGGATGTAAATGATCTGGACCTGTTCCTTAGAGATATAACTCTGAAAGAACGACAGCACTGCTTCAGATTGTACTTAGAATTTTTTACATGCTCTCATGTGATTTTATTTTCTTTGTGTGACTTCAAATTCAGATCATGTGTGTGAATATTTTTTACAAGTGCAAATTTTAACATACGAGTTCAGATTTTTTGTTCTGCAAGTTCTTACATTGTGTTCTACAAGTTCTCACATTTTGCACCATATTTACCTTCATATATACACCAAGGCAACGTCAACACTATCTATCTATCTATCTATCTATCTATCTATCTATCTATCTATCTATCTATCTATCTATCTATTTATCTATCTATCTATCTATCTATCTATCTAACTATTTTACCCTGCATACTGGACTGACTAATTATAAAGAGTTTGAGGACGTGTAGGGTTGTGTATGCTGTACGGATTGTAAAGCCTCCTGAGGCAAATTGTGATTTGTGATATTGAGCTGTATAAATAAAATTACCTTCACTTGACTTATTCAAAAATAGAAGCTGGTTCAGTTGACGGAAAGAGTGAGAGCAGGGCTCATAGTGATGTCAGGGTGAACTTTGACCTCTTGACTGGGTCAGTGTGTGTGTGTGTCTGTGTGTGTGTGTAAAAGAGAGAAATGAAAAGGGATACAGAGTGAGAGAAAGCCAGAGAAAAGAGAGGAAGAGAGAGATCGGTCTGCTGACTTCTGGTTGACCTCTGTCCGGCTGACCCCGTTGGTCGCCATGGTGATGGTCGCAGGGGTTGTGGTGAGGTCAGAAGGAGGTACTGTTGGATATCCTCACATTTCCTCACTTTCCTTTGTATTGTTTTAGTCTCAGATACTGATAGACATGCTGCAGGTTGTTACAATGTGTGAGTGTGTGTGTGTGTGTGTGTGTGTGTGTGTGTGTGTGTGTGTGTGTGTGTGTGTGTGGGTTTATTTTGAACATGGTAACGATGGACAAACTGCAGGCTGAGAGCCGGCAGAGACAGACCACACACTTTGTCTCTCCTTCTCTAGTTGTTTTCTTACTGATAAACGGATGGTGTGATGTCATGCAGATGCTGCTCTTTTTTGAATCAGCCATTTTAAAAGTGTGGTGTGTGAAAAAGTAAACAGTTGGCCTCATGAAAGAACCACTGGTGCGAACAGATATGTTCTTAACAGACATGCACGATTTAAGAGAACTTGTTGCATACACCCAATTGTCTCATACTTAGAATTGTTTTCTTGTGTGCATTTAGAACGCCATTTTTTTTTTTTTATATTTACCTTTTCGTTACATCGTTCCAGCTTTATTCAATGATGCGCTGATTACATGTTGATGGCTGCTATTTTTAAAATTTTTTAATTGTTTCAGGTCCCCTAATATGCCCGCTGGCACTTCTGTTTTATGTTTTTGTCCATTGATTTCTGACAACAGGACTTGAAGCTTGAGGTGCAGGTAATTCTGCGCTTCCAGCTCTACAGTGACAAAGCCGTTTGCAAATTAGCGAGGTTTCCCTTTCATCTTTCATCCTACTCCTGATTTAAAGGCAACAACAGCTGAAAACAGTTTGTGCTGAGCCATTGCCAACGTCCTCAGTACTGAGTTAAACGCTAAGGCCGGTTACACACTGCACGCGTCTCGCGAGTGTGGCGTTTCTGTTGCGTCTCAGCTGCGTGTCAGCTGTGTGGATTTTTCTGTGTCCTACACACCAGAAGTGTGTCTGTTGCGGCGCTGCTCCCACTGCTAGGTACAGGGAGGGCTGATCTCGGGACATAGTGCCGACAGATTCAAACTCTGAAAAATGGGTAAGTGGGCTGTCTGTGTAGCTGTAAAGAGCCTATACAGCCTATCTGATGTTGGACCGTCACTCACGTTGTTATCGTAGCCTATCCTACTACCCTGTATAGCCTACTGATTTGATTAAAGCAAGACAACATCGGCAGTATTGACTGCAATATATGTTACAGAATATTTCGTTCTGTATGACCAGTGCAACATTTGAAAATGTTTTCTCTGAAATTTTGTATTACATTTACAGTATATCTACATTGATGTCAAAACCTGGACTTTCAAAGATCAAGATGTCATTTATTAATATGCATTTGTGTCTAAATGACATATAAACATATTTTCCTATTCTATTTTGCCTGGAAACGCTTCCAACACGCTCGCGTCTCGAGTGGAAAATAGGCGTCGGTTCTATTTCTAGCAGGCACGCGTCTCAGGCGCGTCTCGAGCCGCGCCTGAGACGCCGCGTCTCACGCCGGCAGTGTGTAAGCTCTAACCTGTTAGCCGAAATATAAACGGACACGCCACACGGCTGACACGCTCGCGCGACGCGTGCAGTGTGTAACCGGCCTAAGAGTTTACGCTGTAGCCTACGTAAGTGGCCTGAGGTTTATACTTGTGCGCTGGGGTCTGCCTCGTTCTAGCATATCTCTTTAAGAGAATAGCAGGGCCGGCAAGTGTGTGCATGGGGAGTGTGTGGTAGAGCGAGTGAGAGAGTGATGGGGATTAGCTTCGGAGCATGTACCGATTCTGGTGGCATAGACGGAGGAAGAAAGTTTGTCCCCTGTGCTTTCTGACCACGGTGGGAAAGCTGTAGCAGGAAAAATTAACCATCTCCTTTATTTCATGTTGTTAACGGAGAAGGAGAACCAGGAAATGAGTAGAAGGAAATACAACGCTACCATGCCCCGGCCAACCGGACCAATGACAGTTGTTGTGGTCTGTGTCGCCATGTTGTGTAGTTACATTTTTATTAAGAGGTGCACATCAGGCTATGGCGTACGGTCCGTATTTACACGTACCTACGTGCATACCTACGTACGTAACGCAGAAGCATAAATCCCGCCTAAGCCTGCCCACTTTTTAGCAGTCCGGTCAAATGCAAAGTATTTGATTTACCGCTCAAATATTACGTTTCACTAGGAAATATGTCACAGTACAGTAGCTAAAGAAGCTCCAACTTCCATTTCACTGGTACTTTAAGAGAGCAGCAGCCCCCCCCTCTGCTTGCTCAGCTTGCTATCATGAACCATGAGTTCATAGCTACGAAAAGTTAAGCATTGGAATTCGTAAGCATTCCGCGTATTTTTTGCTGCATGCACCCTAATGACTGCTGCTGTATGAGAATGTGGTAGGGAGGTGGTTGGAGTGGATGGATGGGTCATAAAACACAGGACTTTCAAGCTAGGGAGCAGAGTTTGCTTCCTGGGGAAAACAAAAGTCTTTCACCCAGGAAATGCGTGTTCCTCGGGAGTGTTTTAATCCCAACCATGATCTTTTTCCTAATCTTAACTAGTCGTTTTGGTGCCTAAACTACACTGTTGGTGCCGCATAACGCTCACGTTTTGTAGCCTAAACTTAACTGTAATGGCCACGGAAATGACGGGCAGCTCGCGGTGCTCTGTACCCAGCTCAAAGTCACCTATTCTTGGGTAACTGAACCACTAAGCATACAGCTGATACAACGGAGCACCATGCGTAGCACGTAGCCGGCATCGCAGAGCTCTGTAGCGGCTAAACACATCTACTAACTGCTGCTTATACAACCGAGCTGTGACATAGCTTAGTAGCGGTTTAAAACAAATAGCAACTGCCACCAGGTTTCGTAGGACATCATATGTATTGGTGTGCATACATTTTCGTACTATATCATAAAAATGCGTTACCTTGCTGCAGCGGCGGCTAGTTTATTTGGATGTTGCAGCGGTTAAAGGCCACACCAGGAGTTTATACTTATAACACTTATGTTGGAAGAATGTGAATTTTGTGCCGCGTAATGTTTAGATCATTAATTGACGATTATTAATTGTTAACCCAGCCAATACTTGATTGAGGAAATTGCTTGAAACCCCTATTTGAAATGAAAAGTTTGAGTAATAATTTACTGATGTTGACAGCTTCGAATACATTTTGTGGCCCAGTATTAACCATTGGACACACTGAATGTACATCAAAATGGACCAACAGAGGCTGACACAGCCAGATAAATCTGTATGTTGAGTACTTTATTTTGTAAAGCCTCACATGCAATTCGAAGATGAATTTCGTGCATTGCTGAGAGCTTCACCCTTAACTTTCAGGAATCGCATCGCTGCTTTGGTACCAAGTGTGGGAGCTGTAACAATTACACGACACTATTACCACCATAAACATCAATTAGTCCTCCTAAATGGCAGCAAGGAACGTCCTGCTGACACCCAACACACACACACACACACACACACACACACACACACACACACACACACACAAAGTTATTGCTATTCAGTGCACACTGGTTTGGAATGGCAGTACAGGGGAGCTAATTGGACACACTGATGGATAGGGATGTGTAAATATTGGCAGGACCAATCTGTTGAGCTAACTCCATCAATATACTGTAACACAATGATTGTGTATGTGTGTGTGAGAGAAAATAAAATGAGAGACAGGCCATGAATATCAACAGTTGTAATATTTTACATTTGATGCCAGACATTATTTTGGATATGTGTGTGTGTGTGTGTGTGTGCGTGTGTGTGTGCGTGCGTGCGTGCATATCTGTTCATGCACATTAATGGCGAATATAGGAGAAAGAGCAAATGAAAGAAATAAATACAATGAACCAGATAGAGAGGAAGAAAGTTGATATTTATACACTCTCTCAGGATGTTTTCAATAATTTTGCTGCCAAACATACTTTTATGGCACATGGTATATTATTGTGTGTGTGCGTGTGTGGGTGTGTGTTGTGAAGCAGTAGAATGTGAGTCCAACATAAATATTAGAAAACACCAAACCAAACTCAGTTATAAAAATAACACGGAAAAACACAGCGTGAGGTTGTTTATTAGTCATAACATATTCTGTGATGGAACTTGTTTGATGTTATACAGCTATAATATTACAATATAGGATGCTGTAAAGGGGAATAGGAAAATAATTAGAGTGAACCAAAACACACACACAAACACACATATAGGCTGTAAATTATAACGCCCTATGCACAGATGGTGTGTCTGTAAGTGTGTGTGTGTGTGTGTGTGTGTGTGTGTGTGTGTGTGTGTGTGTGTGTGTGTGTGTGTGTGTGTGTGTATGCGCGTGTTCTGATTTACAGCCTCTGACATGTCAGGATGAGAAGGAAATTGAAGTCTAAGACCAGAAACCATCAATCCACACACAGACACACGTGCGCGCGCACACACACACACAGACACAGACACAGACACAGACACACACACACACACACACACACAAACACACACACACACAGCAGCTGTTGCTCTAATTAGCTCTGCCATGCTGAACACACTAATCACCATTACCTCACTCTGTCTGCTAATTCAAAGATCAATTTAATTTTATGGATTCTTTATTGGAATTATAATTCATAGAATATCCCGCCTCTCTGCCCTGATTGACAGATTTACCCACCTGTTAGTGGATTGCAAATTTGCATGGTGTCAGTCATTTATTTGTCAGTTATGGTGTGTCAGTTATTTGTGAGGGAGGAAATGTTACTGTTGGATCAAATTTCACATTTCCAATGTCAAATTTGTTGTTTGGATTTCATAAAGTGTTGAATTTCAAGTTTGTGAAAGATGAATTTGTCCAATGGGTGGGATTTCCCAGACCTCTACAGGTCTCTGCCTCTGGTGAATTATTGTTACCCCCCCTTCAACGTGATCAATGCTACTTCACCAATAGACCATTATATACCTTAAATAGAAGTATTTAAAAGTAAAGCGCTGTAATGTGAACAGTCTATAGTGCCATAGAAGGATAAAATCCTAGCGACAGTTACTGGTTGTATTTAGCCGCTACAGAGCTCCGGGAGTTGTTTAGCCACCAACAGGTGACTGTGAGCTGGCTACACCGATGCCGGTCCTTTGAACGATTGACGGTCCCCCCCCCCCCACCCCCTACCTCCATGCAGTTTCTAGTAGCCAAGGAGGACACGGAGGATTAAAAAAACATGATGGACTCTTAAGAAGAGGTCATTATCTTCACTAGAGTTTCTGCATGCGACAGACGACACAACCTTCTGAATATAGCCATACTGACAAATGCAGAGAGAGTTGTGTGGAGCTGATAGTCTTAATTAGCTTTGTATCAACTCATTTGGCAATGGCTTGAATGAAATGGACGTTCATTAATATCAACAGTAAATCTTTAAGTTTAGGAAAAAGATGGTGGTTTGGATTAAGACGTTAGGAGGAACGAACGAGCGTTTCCTGGGTGAAAGTATTTTTGTCTTCCCTGCGAAGTGAACTCCGCTCTGCAGCTTGAAAGTGCTGTGTTTTATGTTAACATCATGTTGTGCTATTTCATTTTGAGATTATTTTCCATTGAATATTGAAGTGCATATTTAAGTGTTTGGCATGGCCAGCCGAGTGGCACTATATCCATGGAATTGCAAGGGGGATTTTGTTGTGCATGATCAAACCCCCCCCCCCCAACCCCGTATATATGGTACTACAGGATACACCGTATACCAAATCAGGATGTCCAGTTTGAAACCTTATCAAAGGCTAACCATCTGTCCACACAGGATGTTTTTTCAGCCCTATTTTATAGTCCCTTCTCAGGGCAATAAATCAAATTGAAACACACAGCATCAAACACACACTGCTAACTCATTATTTACAGTGATGTCCATGAATGTTAATTAATCCATTTAGAAATGATCCAGAAAAGCACTCACCTATATAACTTCAGATATTGGCTTACAAATACCAGATTCAGACTTTTCTTCAAAGTAATCCAGACATCTGTACTGAATGTGAAGAGGAGCTGCTAGTAGCCAAAGCAGCAGGGCTATTCATAATGCAGATGTGCCACCATGTAGGCTAAAGACAGATGCTAAAAACACAATGTAGATAGTTTTAAGTTTGATAGTCAGACATCCAATTACCTTTCATCAGTTTTTTTTACCAGTTGTCTTGTGCAGTGGAGGGAAAAGTTATTTTTATCTTATGATGCAATACTGAAGCTGTACTTTGCACGATTCGACAGACAGGAAACTGGACAAGAGAGCATATGATATCATTGGCAACTGCTTTTTTCAAGTACACTTCTGTAGTACCCTTATTTCCATCTGGACTTCCTCCCATTAGTGCTCCATTTCTAAAAAGAAATCCATGTAAAATGACCCAATTACCACTCTTACTTTGTGGCCAGATACTTCTTTTCCGTATTGGCACTGGTCGTAAATCTCGGACCTGTCCATTAGGGTTGCTGGTTTGCATATTTGAATCGTCTGACTCCAGATCAAGATGGAACAACGGTGGTGGCCAAACTTCAGGCTTCTGAATCCTGTGGGTGATATTGCAACCCATCTCTTTTCGGTCTCAACTGGATCTACATACATTCTACGTTTGAACAGGACCAAGCTGAAAGTGAGAGAGGAAACAAAGCGAGTTGAAAAGTTCAGCTCGCTCCCTGCGGGCAATAAACGGCTGGAAGTGACACATATTCTTTATCATATAGTCGTCTGCTCCTTCTCTCTGTTTTCATTTTGTTCTGAGCTTACCCTGAAATTCATTTCTTTCTTTCTTTCTTTTTTCACTTTTCTTACTCACAGACACACACAGACACACACAGACACACACACGCACACACAGTTTCTTCCATCTGTGCAGCAGGCAGCAGATTAAAAGAACTGGTTCCCATTAAACACACATCACCTTCACACTGCTGTGTGTGTGTGTGCGTGTCATACATACTGTATGTTTAATATCACGTACACATCCACATGTGTGTGTCTGTGTGTGTGCTGCAGAGCGATGATGGCGTAGCAATCGAAGGCTGGTTCATCAGGAGGTCAGACACACACACACACACACACACACACATACACATACACACACACTGAGCGGCTGTAGAGAGAGATGGATGGCAGTCTGAGGCTCCCTGCTGCTTTGGTAGGGAAATATATGGCGCTGAGGTAGCTATGGTAACACATACACTCACACATACACACACATACATAAATACACATTCAGGCACACAGACACACACACACACACACACACACATGAATGCTGCTTTTCATAACACATCTAATGATTCATTTAAAATGGTTTGAGACTGTGTATAAACACACTCATAATCTGCCTTAAACAGAGCTTTTTTACACTTTTACCCAAAATTACACACAGCATGCATATGGCTATGTCTGTTACCCGCCTGATGTTGTAATTTAAAGTAATATAATGTTGCATTTAACATTGTTTTGTTTCCGTTCGGCATGAAGCAGTAATATTTTCTGCTTAGCAGTGTGCAGCTCAAACATTAATGCTAATTGAAATCATAACAGCTCGGGGGCTCTCACACTGATCCCAGCTTTAGGGCATGTGTTTCAGCAGATTTGACATCAGGCTCTGATAAAAATAAGTAGAGAGAAAAACTATGACTACCCGTTTATATATGTACTTTACGTATTTCAGTGACAGAATGTTTGAAGTGAGTTGGTCACCTGGTGAAACCAGCACAAAACTTTACTTAAATTACAAATTTAATTCAAGTTACTATGTGTGTGTGTGTGTGTGTGTGTGTGTGAGTGTGTGTGTGTGTGTCTGTCTGTATTTCAGTGTTCATGTGTATTTACTGGTATTTACCTTAAAAGTATTCCTAATTAAATCCCCATCTTATTCATTATTATATTATTCATCCATCCACCACTTATGTTATTCAGGGTTGCGATGGGCTGCAGCTGACTTTGGGCGAGAGGTTATATTATATTCTAGTGTATTATATTAATAACATTTTCTATATTGCTACTTCCTAAAATTTTATATGTGACAACATACAGTATGTTTATCTGTTAAAAAAAACAGATTCACATAGGCTAATATTAAATTTAATAAATGCAGTATTAATCAATTAATCAATTAATCATCAGTCTATATTTCAGTTGGTGTAAACAATAGGGCTGCTCCTTCTTAGTCGATTAGTCGACTAATCGGTCGTTTTGGTCTTAGTCAACATAGATTTCTTTAGTCGATTAGTCATGTTTTATGCTTTTATCATGCTGAATTACTTATTTCCAAGAAACAAACGAGCACATCTCTGTTGGGCACAAAAATTAAAGTGGTGCTTTTGCATGATTCTTTGCGGAGAAACTCAGATTTACAGATCTGTCAATTAAATCAACTAATCGATTAGTCTATACAATTGAATGAGTGTTAGTCGACTAAGAATTTCTTCAATCGAGCACAGCCCTAGTAAACAATATTGAGAACAGATGTCTGCCCACATGTCCTCACCCACATACATTGTATTACAAAAAATAATGAATTCAATCAAAAATTAACACAAAAAAAGATCACAAAAACAATATGCTACATTTAAATACATATCTTTTTTTTTTTAAATATTATTAATGGGTAAGCAATAATTTTACAGGAAATGTGTAAAGATCATGTGCATGGATGAATGTATGTCTCAACTAACTCAATGAATGGTTTATAACACACTGTTATGTAGTTGTAAGCAGATATAATGGTACTTTCAGGTGTGAATGATTGCTTATACACAGCTGCAATCATTGAATGACTAACGATATGTGATTACACACGTGTTATAAGACATTTAAAACGGTTTTTGCAAAAAGAATTCACGGCTATTAAAGTCCTTCTTGACCGTGGAAGCAGATGTTTCCACCACTAGATGATTTCTTCCAGAGCTTTCAGCTGCATCTTGGGGCCTTCATTAGCAGATTTTGCCATGAGAATGAATAAGTATTCATGAAAACAACTGAATAACATTACATCTTATTGTATTATTGTATCAACCATTCATTAACCTTGTAATTGTTAACAAATACATTAAGAAGCACTCACAAATGTCTGCTTTTTACAGCTAAAGCAACACATGCAAAGAAGTCCCTTTTTTCCATCTTTCGTTCTTCTTTGCAATTTCTTTATTTTCTTCCCTCCTCTCTTTTTTTCTATTTTTCCGTTATTATTAATTGATTAGAGAGATATTTTATTCTATCTAATCTAGGTTAATGTATTGCATGTGTGTGTGTGTGTGTGTGTGTGTGTGTGTGTGTGTGTGTGTGTGTGTGTGTGTGCGTGTGCATGTGTGTATGTGTGTGTGTGTTTATGTGGAGCAATATGTTAAGCAGTGATGAGAGAGTAAATGAGAGAGACAGATTGGTTCTGCATGTGATGGAGTGTGTGTACATGCTCTATCTCTCTCTCTCTCCTTGTGGAAATGTTCTTTTTGGACCAGACAAATCATTGTTTTCATTCCTTGCAAGGTGAGCAGCCAATAGGATTGCTAAGGCGGAGGACCTGATGCCACAAACACACACACACACACACACACACACACACACACACACACACACACACACACTCACACACACACACACTCACACACACACACACACACACACACACACACACACACACACACACACACACACACACACACACACACACACACACACACACACACACACACACACACACCTTAAGGTAAAGGAGAGGTGAGATAGACAAAGTGGAAAGCAATGAATAAGAAGAGATTTGAAAAAATCTGAAAGGAAGGGAAAAGAAGAGGGTAGACAGAGGTTAAATGAAAGCAAGGAGGACAGGAAGAGAATAAGACAAATGGGATATGAAAAAAGGAGGAGAGGAGGAGAAGAAAAGAAAAGCGGCAAAGAGAGCAGATTGAAAAGAAAAATCTAAAGAGATAATCCTAACATCAAAATAAACGAAGTGGAAGAGGAAAAGGACGATGAGAGACGAGTTGGGGATAAAAGAGAGAAAGAGTGTGAAAACATGATGATGAATTGACTTCAGGGGAGATAGAAAAAGAAACGGGAAGGAGACTATTAGAAGAGCAGGATGAGATGAGATGAAAACAGCATAGAAAGCACAGACTGACATATCAGACGGAGTAAAAAGATTAGGAGAAGAGGAGAAAAAGGAGATAAAAATGATGAAATAGACAGGAGAGTATCAGCAGGGAAACAGTTATATGTGGTTTGATTTTCATTCCAAGCAGCCATCATAGAGTCACGCCGGCTGTTAACGTGTAAATATCCACTGAAATAGCTGAAGCAGCTTGCTGTGGTGTATTTGTAGAGCCATGCAGCAATATTGTTGGACAAATGTGCACTTTAACACTTGAATCTTACAAATGTAATGAATAATAATGTATAAAAGACAAGACGCTCAACATATAATGGATTTCCACCAATGTGTACCAATTTTAATTAAAATAACAGGGAACAACTAAAAGAGTTTGCTCACCAAGTTTGATGTTTTATATGCTTTGCTTTATTCCATTATCCAAAAAAATGTTACTCACAGAAACCTTGCACACCTTTTTCATTTGTTATGAAAATTCATAATTCAAAATATAATGTGGCCCTGTGCACTGTGTGTATAATTGAGATGCGCACTGCAAAGCCAATTGTTTCATTTAAATCCTGCATTGTTGACATGTTTGTTTGCTAGCTGCTGTAGCAGTCTTCTTCGTGATGAATGTATGTGTCGACATGTTGGTGTAGACTAGACGCCCACTGGATAACGTATGTGCACCTGCTATCCACATCTGGTTTTGGAGTATATCTGTCCATTGGCATGTTTTATTACTATTATTATTAATACTGTTTTATTTTGAAATGCTCACCCTGAATTCACTTCCTGCTCCTGTGTGTGATTGCCTGGAGTTTCACCAGTCCCTCATTACCCATCCTTACCTATGTATTAAAGGAACAGGCCGACTTATTGGGACTAGCTTATTCACAGTTACCCCCAGAGTTAGATAAGTCCATACATAACCTTCTCATCTCTGTGCGTGTTGTAACTCTGTCTGACGCCCCCAGCGCTAGCTAAGCCTAGCACAGATCCTGAAGGTAACCGGTTCCAACTAGTCTACTGCTCCCAATAAGTGAGAAAATAACGCCAACATGTTCATATTTACATGTTGTGATTTGTATATTCACAGCGTGTACAAATAACAAGGTCAAATGAGACACAGCTGTCTTCTAACCGCATACAAACTGGGAACTGTATTCTCAGAAAGGCAAAGCACTGCTACTTCTGCTACTTGGGCGGAGTGATTTGCACCTGAAGCCCTGTGGTGAGGAGCAGAGAGTTTGCCTGGAGTTCGCTCAGAGTTGGAGTAATAGAGTTAGCAATTACTAGATAGTAAAAGCATAAGTGATCTTGTTATTTGTACACCCTGTGAATATACAAATCACAGCGTGTAAACATGATCATGTTAGCGTTATTTTGTCACTTAGTAGTAGGCTAGTTGGAACCGGTTACCTTCAGGATCTGTGCTACTAGCCTTAGGTAGCGCTGAGAGCGTCAGACAGAGTTACAACACGCACAGAGATGAGAAGGTTATGTATGGACTTGTCTAACTCTGAGGGTTACTGTGAATAAGCTAAAGTCCCAATAAGTCGGTGTGTTCCTTTAAGTCTTTGTTCCAGACGTTTTTCATAGTGTCTATTTTA
Source organism: Perca schrenkii (assembly GCA_025617405.1). Classification (NCBI taxonomy): domain Eukaryota; kingdom Metazoa; phylum Chordata; class Actinopteri; order Perciformes; family Percidae; genus Perca; species Perca schrenkii. Next base: position 29,556,847 of record CM046801.1, on the reverse strand, counting down.
TCCTTGTGTTTAGTGCTTCTGTTTGTTTGGACTAACTTGCGTCATGCCATAACCAATCCTGGGACCTCTCGTATGGTCTAGGCCTCACAACAGAGCTGGGCCACGTTCAGTCCAGACAAAATGTAACAACACGTTTTTTTTAAACTGAAATGGGGGCCCGTTGAGGACGCTCTGCCTTTTTATTACCACCCTAAGTTTACAGACAGGTCTCTGCTGATTAGGTATCACCTGTGACACAGCCAATAAACGAGAAAAAACACCCACCATACAAGAGAAAACATAACTTGAACGTGCCTCTGGTCTTGTACTCGGAAGTCAGATTTTCCGAGGTCAAAGTCAGAAACACGTAGCCTGGTCCTACCAGACTCTGGTACATTTCATTTGTACAGAGAGTCTGGCCATTCTCCATTGACAAGTTTTAACTTCCTTGAAGGTGGGTACTCTGTTGAAGTTTAAAACTATTGGATCTGCCCAGAGCCACTCTGGATCTGCCCTAACCAATCGCTAACGTTTGGTCGTGACGTATGTCATGCGCATGTGCAACAAGAGGAGAGACCAACAACTATCGGCTTATATTTAGCATTAGCATCGCTAGCGTTAGCTTTAGCTAACTCCTTCACCAAAAATCGAACTTTTCCCAAACCCCGTGGGGTCACAAACACAACTCAGCAAATATTGTTCTCACTCAGGCTTTAACTTCTAGATATTCGGCAGCGTTGCCACAACGGACCGAATGGCTTCGCTCGCATCTTTCTAGCGCACGTCCTCAACGTCATCGTTCTCATCGTCATCGTTTCATCGTCATCGTTCTCAGCCACTCGCTATGTTCACTGATTGGGCCACCAAATATTTGGCTGGAGAAAATCTAAGAAGATACCGCAAACCCAGACGGAGTACTGTATTGAGTGGAAGTACATAGGAGGGCGGAGCCAGGCTAAGAAACACGCCCCCTGAACTCAAATTTCCTAGCTCAGAACTCGGACAACCTCTGAGTACATCAAGCTCAAAATCCAACATGGCTGCCCTGTTCATCAACAGTAGTGAAAGCTGTAGTAACATACAGTTATTAGCACTTCTGTGTTATTTGTATCTCACTAAATCAATTGTACATGTGTGAACATGTTGCTATAGCGTTTGTATGCACACAAAAAACAGCGTGATGCAGTGTAATCAACTGGTATTGCTAACAATGGCTAACCTGTCTGGAGCTGAAAAATCTGACTTTTAAATGGAATGCATTTACCTCGGGTGTGACGTCATTCCCAGCTCCGGCTTCCGAGTTCCAAGGTACAGTAAATGGAACGCACTATATCTCACGCGTCCGAAAACTACAGAAGCCAACGCTAGACAGCCAGACCGGAATTAAGGACTTGCGCCTATCTGCTTCGAGATTCTGGCGCTTTGTCCTCCGCTGCCACTTGCTTGACAGTTCGCGGACATAACAACAACATAACTTGATAGGGGGAAACGTCATCGAGCTCAGGAAACGCAGATGCTTATCCGCAGCCTGTTTCCACCGTCACATGTCCCCAGACTGACCCTGTCCCTCTTTTTCCCTTCCGCTTTGAGCTCAGTGGCGCAGATATGCCACCACCCACCCCAGCACCTCACCACGGGGTGAAACCAACGAAACTAACGGCTGTATTATGACGTGACATTTATTATCTGTCTGCTGTTACCTACTTGCCCTTTGGACTCTGAACCTATAAGCCTTTTCTTACTATTTAAGTACTGTATCTATCTGACTGTGAGTCTGCAATTGGGTCATCCCTGCATTTGCTGCTTTTATCAGCCAGCATATCCCTTTAAAGAACTTACACCAAGTTTCATAAAGATCAGGCCAGTAGTTTTTCTGTTATTCCATCCTTCCAGAAAAATGGGGAGTATTTTGTGATTGTTGCGGGCAAAAATCCTTGATTATGCGGCACATTTTCTTAGAAAATGCAATGGAATATGTGGGATATTTATGCAATTGCGATGAATATCCGATGAAATTGCAGGAACTTTGCAAAAATTGCAGGAACTTGCAAAAACTGCGGTTTGATGAAATAGAGAAAAAAAAGTGATTCCCCCAACACCCTGCTTTTCGATGATGTTCACATCGCGTAATTACGTCACTTCATAACGTTCCCATGGAAACAGGGGGAAATGGCTGCTCTTGTGTGAAGTAAACACAACATTTTTCAACTTTCTGCTAAGACATATGTGACTTTTTTTGCAATGAAAAAGCAGGAATTATGAAATCATGCAAGCCCTGCATATTTTAACGTTTTTTTTCATGTAAAGAAATGTTCTAGTAGAGCCCAAAATACAAGCCTGAACCGAAAAATTAGCATAATGTATGTCCTTTAAGGTTTCTTTTCTTTTCAGTTTTGCAGTTTTGCCTGAGTCAGCAGAAGCTGAACTTGTGACACGTTACAGGTTTAAATATCGTCAGTCATATGGAAAATGGATGTGTGGACGTGTCAGTTGCGTGAGTCTCACGGTTAAGGGACAGTGAGTGGCAGCCCTGGGCATTCATGGTGTTGCACTCGGTTGTTCACATACAAAGTGACAGATGTAGTTATGTATAAATAATGAATGTTATGAATAAAGAGAGCTTGTGACCAAAGTTTAAATCCTGTGTACCTTTCACACCTCTGCACACCTGGCCAATCACAGCATAAAGTGGCCATGATTTTTCAGCCACAAGCCCCACAATTCCAACATTGGAAAGAGGGCATTTTGTTAAATAATCCAACAAGCACCCTAAAAACAGGACCCCCGTGGAGAGGAAGACTGGAGTGGTGTCTGACATCACATGGAATGCAATGCATGTGGGGAACACTACAGCGATCAAATGGCGCGGACCCTGGACAAGATTATCCAATTCATTAAAAAATTTCCTATGCAACAGCCCTTTTTTTCATGGCATTATGTACATTTACATGCAAACTAATATTCCACTATTATTAGAATATAGCAATATTCTGAATTTGACAGGTCATGTAAAAAGCATATTGCATTTGGATATTCCGAATAAGGCCTTTTCCCGAACATAGCATTTTTCGATTAAGACATGTGGGATATGCCGATATTATATGCGTTTTAGAAGCGTTGTTTGGAGGTGTGCAAACACAGCCCATTTGGAATATGCATCTCAATCAGGGTTTTTACTGCAGTTTGCGGCAGTTTACGGCCTCTTGCCTGTTTACTGCTAACGGTCAGCTCTGTGCGTTGCTATGGTTGTTGTTCACAAACCAACCAGCCAACAGTTTGCAGTGCTGCGTTAGTGATGCATGCATGATACATTTCTGGTCAGAAGGAGAAACACAGCTACTTTTAAACATTATCAAAGACTTTGATATCAACAGGGTTTTGGATATGCAGAAACATCGCAACGCTGACATTTTCAAGAGGGTGGTTAAAGGAATGAAAGAGGGAGGCTGTGTTTGCCTGGTCAAACGAGTCCGCTACTAGCGGAAAACATTGAAAAAAGATCCTATGTTTGCACTGCTGCACGTAAACGGGAATATAAGTGGAATGTTCACATTCATTAGCCATGTAAACAGCATAATTGGAATATTGTCTTTTTCGGAATAAGGGCAAAAACACAAACGTGCATGTTAACGCAGTCAGTGCTATGAATTTGAATGTAATCAAATATCAATCAAATGACTGCAAACGCTATTATTTTAACTTTTTTGGGGGCGTTTATATTGAGATTAGCATGATCAAGCTTAACTATTTGGAGTAACACCTTATATGTTTCGGTCGTTATGATTGACAAGGAAGTCTTTATGTTTTGACATGTCTCAGCTACTTAGCTCTCCGACAGAATGTGATCTCCTGAGGTCCTTTGGCCTGTGTATGACTGCAGCCGAGCACAGTGACCTGAGCTTGCTTTCTGAGCCCTGACTCCCTCATGCCTCTGATCTCTCCACAGCTCGCTGTCTGTACATGTGTAGGTGTCTATTGATTTCTACTGTAGACTCTGCTGGACTCTACTGAGCCGACCATTTATTTCATGTGTCAGATGTGTTTGTGTCCCTGAACACAGCTCGTTTCCTGTCCAACATCTGCACCACATAAACACCCCAACATGTGTGTGTGTGTGTGTGTGTGTGTGTGTGTGTGTCTGTCTCTTGCCTTTTATTGTGTGTGTGTGTGTGTGTGTGTGTGTGTGTGTGTGTGTGTGTGTGTATACACAAGTCTCACTGTGGATTACTCCCAATATATCATCATGTGTGCATGTGTGTGTGTTTCTCTTCCTTTACAAAGTTTTGTCCTTCCATACTTCTCTTCTATAACCTCACACACTCACAGAGGGGGGTGACTGAAATATCTGAGCTTCTCTTCTTCTGCTCTTATTCTATTTGAAAATGCTGTGTCTCACAACTGACTCCACCAAATGTGTCTTTGTCTCTGTGTGTGTGTGCGTGTGTGCGTGCATGCGTGTGTGTGTGTGTGCGTGCGTATGGTATGTCTCCTTTGTGTTTGTGTGTGTAGCCTAGTCGTTCACTCATCCTCTCCTTCAACATTCCTGCTGAGCAGAGCAGAGGTCACTGCCAGGACAAGTCGTGGTGTGTGTGTGTGTGTCTGTGTGTGTGCATGCGGGGCCTCCTCTGTCCAGGATGAAGGATGGAGGGAGGGAGGTGAAGGAGAGGTGAGAGGGTGGCAGGGAGGGGGTCAACCCACGGTCAAATACAAACGCCTCCTCCCGTTGTCTACTCCTCCTCTACCCACTTCTTCTTCTTCTTCTTCTTCTTTTTCTTCTTCACGTCTTTCTCTTCACTCTATCTTCTCACCCTCTTCCTCTTCTCCTCTGTCATTCAGTTCCCCTCCTCTCCTCTGTCCCCTACTTGTTTTACCGACTCTTTTCCTCCTCTTTCTCCTCTGTCTGTCTCTCTTTCTCCTGTATTTCTTGTTCTTCTCCGTCCACCCCACACACACACACACACATACACACACACACACACACACACACACACACACACACACACACACACACACACACACACACACACAAACACATACAGCCGTGACCCAGAATGTGACCCTGAGCAGTAATGGATAAAAAATGAGAGTGACCTTTGACCCCTTCCTTCCCTCCCTCCTTCCTCCCTTCTTTATTTCCCTACCTCCTCCCTCTACTGTATACTCCCTCCTACTTTTCTTCCACCCATCCTACCCTCCTTTCATCTATATTTCTTTTCATCTTTCTTTCTTTTTTTCTTTCTTTCTTTCACTTCCCTCTTTTTTTTATCCAAAAGTCCAGCAGACAGAATTTATCCCTCCCCATTCTGCTCCTCATGCTGTTAACTTTATTCGTGTGTGTGTGTGTGTGTGTGTGTGTGTGTGTGTGTGTGTGTGTCTGTGTGTGTGTGTGTGTGTGTGCGTGCGTGTGTGCATGTGAGTGTGTGTGTGTTTGTTATTATTAATTAATTTATTGTGAATTAATGAAGTATTCCTTTGGGAATATTTTTTATTCTCATTCTTTAAATACATTTTTAAAAATCCTTTGTGATCAGCGTCAGTATGTTCAACTATCATTTTAATATTCATTCACTCCCCCATGTTCATATCTGTTGTGTAGATTTTATATACAAATGTGCATTTATAGAAAACTATTTGCATACAGATGTTTGCCCCCAAATAACAATTTTCCTTGAATTAGTTGTATTTCAAAAGATTTGGAATATTGAGCGGCGATGAACGTGATATCAACATGGTGACAGTAGTTTTGATACATGGATCCATTAACTTGAGGCAATCAACACTCAACAGAATGTTGAGGAGATTAAGTCTTGGTTGCACCTCGAAGGAGAAACTAAATCAGATCTATAAAATCAGTCCCAGACATTTCTATAAATCATTATGTATTCCTCTGCAGACTTACAGTATATTACTCCTGATCACACATCACTGTAACATGTTCCACCGTAAATTTACAGTAACATACTGGCAGCAGCGTCACCAGTAAACTACTTTTTATTTACAGTAAGCATACTGTTTTTAAAGTTTATGGTATCTTCCTGTAAATAGACAGTTTCTTAACGTATTATTTGAGTTCAGAGTAATATACTGGCTGCAGTGTGATCCCGCCTTTTCCATTATTTCCCCAATATGCAATGGTATTAACAGTAATTACCTGTAATCTGTAACATTCGCAGTTAAGTGCTGTAATATAATTATTTTCTCCCAGAATGCATTGCCATTTACAGTATGATCCTGTATAACATTAAAATAATAAGATACTGTTAGATTTTAGCTGTAAACTTACATCAAAGATTTTCAGAATATATATATATATATATATATATATATATATATATATATATATATATATATATATATATATATATATATACATATGTGTGTGTGTGTGTGTGTGTGTGTGTGTGTGTGTGTGTGTGTGTGTGTGTGTGTGAGTACATATATAGGCCTACAGGCCATAGCATTTAATGGCTTGAATTGGTACTGAACTTCAGTTTATTGAAATAGTTTTTCTAATATTTTATTAACATAGTATGTACCGTAACATGACTGCAGGTCCCATGTATAGCAACAATGTTCCCTGTTTCGATTCAGGCCAAAAACCTTTGATAAGTCTCTCTCCTCCCACGAGTACTGTTTGTTTAAAAATGTACCACAGTTGATTTTAAAAAAAAATAAAATCTTTTTACTTTAACGGCAAGTTTAGTTAATATTTGACAAACCAAAATCTTAGTTTAAAATATTCCTGCATTGCTGCAAACCTTCCAGCGTATAACAGAAGCCCTCCAATGATTTCACCAGCCTTCCATAAATCCTCACAAATAAGGCTCCAGCATTCTGAGCACACAGAAATTAAAATCTTGTCATTTTGATTTATTTAATTTTTTTGGATGACTTTTGTGAATGCAATTTTTTATTTTTACTGAGCTGTTATTCTGAGTCTTCCCAGGAGGATTGCAATGAGCTGAAATGACTTAATATCATTTCAGCCCGTTGCATAAATAAAACAACAGATAGTTACAGCTGTGTGGTTTAAAAACTGTTCATGTCAGAACTGAAATCATTCATCAATATTAATAATTGCAAATACAATAATAATTTACAACAAGACACTATTTTTTTTAAATGCATCATCATTTTGGGAAACAATAATAATGATTCATACAGAATTTGTCTACAATAACAGGTACAGGTACAGGAAACATAGCACTACTTGATCTGTGAAATACAAAGTTATTGCATTATTTGCTTATATTTCAGTCATAAGTCAAATGTAAAATTGCTGACATATTTGAGAGTTAATGTATGATTGGAGACTGTGTTGACTAACTGTTATTATCCAGAATGAAAATGCTTTTAAAATGATGTAGCCAAAATAAAATCACCTGAATCAGTACACTGTAAGAAATAAATTCCCTGGACTTTGTCCAGTAATTAAAAACAATAAAAATACAGAAAATGTTCTGTTATTTCTAATTACATACAAAGCTCAGTTAGCAAACTTCTGAAATTAAATCTGTTCTTTAATTTAAGCCAATTTTTTTTCAACCCTTTTGACAAATTTTTCGGTGCCTTTCTCAACGCTTTTTCAAAACATTTTATTAACACTTTGAACACTTTGTATCCAAGTGCTGGTTAATAATTTATGATAATGGTGTTGTGATTAGCTACGTTAGTTGTCGGAGCACAGCTAAAGGTCCCATAATGCAATTTGAAACGTAAAAAAAACAGTAACACAACCGTAAATCATGTTCTATGGACAATTTCTGTTAAAATATACAGTCAAACAACTCTTAATACACGGGTATTTCTTAGACTTTGGAGTGTATATGTCCTGGTTACAGTCATATCAGTTAAATTGTTTGTTTTGTGGTGACTTAAGGAAGATAAAAAACCCAATATCTTTATTTTTTTAAATTACACCGTTACTTGACTCTGTAATATCCACCGGCTGAACTGTTTGCAGGCTTTTTACTGTGCGCCACCTGCTGGTTGGGAACAGTAAACATCTGTCTCCATGTTTCCGCAGTGCAGTCAGTCAGCTGAGACACTTCAACACTAAACAGCCACAAGTATGAGAGGTCAAAGGTCAGAGGCGAGGTGATCAGAGAGGACAGAGGGACCCCGTTGTCACCAAGCGTTGGAAACACACAAGATTTCTGCAGAGGAGTTCTTTTTTGCTGCATTCAGGTGAATTGTTTTCTGCAGCAATTTGCGCCTTTTCTGCATCAATTTATGGTGCAAATGTCTTTATTCATGTAAAGGAAATTATAAGTTTTTGAGGTGGGTTGCACTGGCCAGTTTGGACCCCCTGTGAATTACACCTATAGTTTCAGAGGTGAACTACAGGGTGCCGTATTGAAGAATTATCTCCTTTTTTCAACTTCCCAAAGATCACAGGCAAAGGTTGAGTACAGGGCTCCTGGAACATCTTCCTCAGGGACCCACAGGATATGACTGTACCTCAAACCTCTCTTTGTGTTATGTCAGTTCTGTTTTTTGTTATATATATTTTTTTTACATTGTGAATACTGTTTATTATTTAGAAAGGGTATGAATACGGCTGTTTTTTTTCTTCTCTCCCTGCACATTAGTTTCCAATGTTATTTTGTATGACATTTATTTAATTTTCACTTATAAAAATGAATAAACTCAATTATTATTATTATTATTATTATTATTATAGCAGACATTACAAAGTGATTTTACAATATAGAAAGCAAAACAGAAACAATAAAACCAGTCAGACACTTAATTAAAAGACAAAAAATAAACAATGATCTTAATAATCATCATAATAATATTATTAAAAAAACTAAATCAACGCAATGTACAATAATAGCTCCAGAATTTAAAGAAAATAAAAAGAGACGGTGTCACGGTGTATTTTTTAAAGCCGTTTCTTCCTTTTATCTTTTTTTCTTCTTTTTTTGTGGATTTTAGCAACATGCATCGGAGGAGTTTACATTCTATAATAAATGTATAGAAAAAAATATATAATGGGTATTTTATTTTGTAGTTCAAGTATTATGTATGTTAAGTATTAGTATTTCAAATTATGTATTTGAATTGGACTACTTATAGGCCACTAAATAAACTATTCAGTAATTAGGATTCTGTATTTTTCCACAAGAAGTTGATTCAGCGTGAAGAATAACCTTTTTTCAAAGGATGAAAAACATTTAGCATTTCATGTTCAGTGATGAAATTCAAATTCTAAACACATTTTACAATAGTTTATGAAAAATGATATACTGTTAACCAAATCAAATCCATTAACTTTAAAAAATAAAAATAAAAAAGTATTAAAATAAAACATTCCTTTCCAAAATTTAGAGGCCTTTTTTTTGCGTGCTTATAATTTTCTAGAGGGCTGTTCAGGGGACTTGATTTTATGAATTCAATATTACCTGAGTCTCGGCTTGGCCCTGTTTGTAAAGTATATGATAATATATCATTATATAACTTTTGAAATCCAACAGTTGTATTATAGATTTAAATAAATGGGGTGTCTGATAAAGGTGTTAACGTGTAAATATGGATGGATTATGATTCATGTCGAACATATTTCAATCACTTTACTATTTTTAATGTATGTTACTATCAGGGCTTTACGCAAATTAACTTTTTTGATCAACAGCCAATATGGCTAGTACATTTTTAAAGTTACCAGCCAATCTGATTTTTTACTAATTTCAACTATGGATGCACCGAATCCAGATTTTTGGGGTTCGGCTGAATACCGAATACATTGGTTAAGATTCTGCCGAATCCGAAACCGAATACCGAATCGTACTCCCATCCTCAGTCCATTAACACAGTAAACACATTAATGAAGTAAACAACGTCCACAGCCTCTAAAATAGTTAAATGTAACAACTAAATGTTGAATTCACACGCTCTTTTCACATCGTAGGAAAGGACATCGTTATCGCCAGATGAGTGACAATTTTGTCTGGCAAATTTTTGCTAACCAGTGTATGATGAAGGCATGTTGTGAAATGTTTGTTTAAAGCACTTAAATAAGAAATTAATGTTGTTTAGTTTAAAACAGTTGAAAGGAAATGGTAAATTATAGTGTGATTAAAACTCACTATTTACATTATTTACAGTACTTGATTTACAGCTGATATCTGAAAAGGTACACAACCTTATTTGTTTAACAGTAATTTAGTTTTACTGCTAACCGTCACAGGAAGTGCTTTTATTTTGAAGTAGCCTACACAGAAGTTGTCTGTTGTGTACTCTTGCTAGCTTACTGAGATGAACGTGAGACGCTAGATGCAAAACATGTCCGTCAAGTTTAAGTTGTTCACTTTCTTGTGTGTAAAACGTGCAACATATTGAACAGTAAATGTTCACAGTAAAATACAAGTGTTTTTGGTCGTCATTTGAAGCCATTCCACTACAGAAGGCATGTTGGGTGGCTGAAATTAGAAAGCTAACGTTAGCTAACGAGCAGCAGCCGAGTAGGGTTCGGTTCGGTGGAAAAAAGTTCTACGGTTCGGTAGAAACTGAACCCCGTCAAAATGCCCAATATTCGGCCGAATCCGAACCCGAATCCTGGATTCGGTGCATCCCTAATTTCCACAAATTTTCATAACTTTATTATTTAATTTCCTCAATACCTGACGCTAGGCTCATAGCCACGACACGTCACCACATAGTGTTAATGGGAAATGTAGGATTAGTACTACAAGCAGTGATGCCAGATAAAGATAACAAAAATGATAACAAACTGCCCACATTTCTTGATGGAAAAGAGACCAATCTGGAATCACTGACTTGTTTTCTGCAGCCTGCAGATTCAACCAGACGCTTCGCTTCATTCATCACTAGATTAGTAACTTTACAATTTTACCCACCAAAGTTTATTTTTACCGACATTTGGCGGGTTGGCATGTGTAACTTTAAAGCGCTGGTTGCTATAGCCTATGTATGCATTGTGTAGCTTTATTATATGGTTGAAAAATTGACAAAAATGTAATAGCAAATTACAGATCACACTTGGATTCTCCATACACCAAAAAACATGAGCAGGACATCCTTATACAGTACTTTGATTCCTGTGTTTCTCTATTGAGAAATGTTAAAAAGAATCACTTTAAAGAGACCCCTTGGGGTCATGGAGCAACAGGGCTTACGCCTGGTCTTAAGCTAAGTAGGTCTTAACTCAGAGGTATAAATCCGACCTAATAGTTACCCCATTTGCACCATCTTGGCTTAAGCCCTCTTCTCGCTGAGACCGGTCGTAATTCTTACGCCTAGTCAGTAGCAGGCGTAAAGTCGAAATCTGAGCACGTTTCTACACACCTTCCCAATTTCCACTCTCGCTGCCTGTATGGACGACCTGGAGAGACAACATTCTCTTCCAGGTCGGTACCACCACTTTCCGCTCCAACTAAACCAGTAAAAGCCGGGGAGTCCTCTCCAAATATAGCCACAATGATGTCACTATAAACTGATGTTTTAGGGCGAGGGATACCTTTATTACATTGCAGATTCAGATTCATAAAAAAAGTATAATTAACAAATACATTATGAGGCATTATTATGGATAAAAATAGAAATTGACTGCTACCTGCCCCATATTTACCAGCTTCAAGATCTTAGTAATGTACATAACAAAGCATCAATATTTATAATCTAATAATATAATGTAATATAATATAATATAATATAGACCTACATTATTCTGAAATGGGCTATCCTGCATACATGTAATTTTTGTCTACTTTATGCTGATACTTTTGTACTTTTACTTAGGTAACATTTTAAATGCAGGACTTTTACTTGTAACAACACTTTAGTATTTCTACTTTTACTGAAGTAAAAGATCTGAGTACTTCTTCCACCACTGGTTCCCATACTGCCTTGCGCAAATGCTTCAATGTTGGATCAAAGATCCAAGAAAAATAAAGTAAAAAATAACATTGGTGCAACATCTGTCAATCTATACATTGCACTGCACATGAAAAGTTATTGAAAATGAGAAATGTGTGAATATTACCTACCAAGCTATTAAGACCTCTGTGCTTTTATATCAATATTAATTTATAACATTTTTATAATGATCTTTTGTGTTCTTCCAACTTTTTGTCAACAGTTTGTTATTGTCCAAAGCTGGTGCCATGACTAAATGGTTACACGTAGTCCATCCAACACCTTTGAACCTGACGTGATCACCAACAGCAGTGTTGGACCTCACAATCCCTGCAGCTGGTTCAACATCTGGTGGAGAACCTGAAACCAAGAAGAGCAGTGGTGGAATGAAGTACATTTACTCAAGGACTGTACTTAAGGCTGTGTATGCTGGCTGCCTACAGCCAGTAGCATCAGCATGGACACAACGCACCCAGGACACTGTCTGTTTGTCCCATTCACATCTGGAAAAAGATACAGAACCATCAAAACCCAAACTAACAGCTTTTTTCCCCAGAGCTGCCACTTTCTACTTCTACATTTCAGAGATAAATATTGTACTTTTTACTCCACTACATTAGTCTGACAGCTTTATTTACTAGTTACTTTAGAAATTAAGATTTTTGCACACAAAACATATGTAGTTTATAAAATACAATGTTTTATTAAAAGATAAACTACCCAACAAAATACAGGCCCAGAAGTCCAGCTGAAATGATTAGACTATTAAACACTTGTCACAAAATGTGAGGATTTAAAGCGTAACTCTCGCCAAAATGCAACCTAGGGTCTTTTTGTGAATGTACCCGAGTCAAACTTTTGTTTAAAAGCATAATTAGGACGGAAACGCCACTTTTAAGATTTACAATATTCTCGTTTTCAAAACCTTTCTTTTCAGTAAACTCTGTGTACACAAACAATGTTCTCAATGCTCGAGTTCATGTGTAGAGCCCCTGGTGATACTTCGAACAAAGTTTCATGTTGTGTCGAGCCTTCTCAGTGTTTTAAATATAGTGATTTTTGATGCTATCATTGTAGTGCCCCTAGCACTCCCATTCAAAAGGCCATTTGATCGAAAACGATAATACGGTAAATCTTAAAAGTGGCGTTTCCTTCCTAATTATGCTTTTAAATGAAAGTTTGACCTGGGTATATTCACAAAAAGACCCTAGGTTGCATTTTGGCGAGAGTTACGCTTTAAGTACTTTTTCCTGATGATACTCCAATGCAGGACTTTTACTTGTAACAGACTATTTTCACAGTATGGTATTAGTACTTTTACTTAAGTAAAGGATCTGAATCCTTCTTCTAGTACTGCAGAAGAGTGGAGGCTGTTATAGCAGCACAGTAACGCCCATCATGATGCAATCACGTGTTTTTTAGCTGCCCACAAACTTTTGGCCATGCCGTTTCCATTACTTCCTCAGCAAGTAAAGGAAAAAGGTTATCCACACACAAATATATACAAAGCCAGGCTCTGTCTGTCTGTCTGTCTCTCTGTCTGTCTGTTTGTCTCTGTGTCTCTCTTTGCTCAGTGTTCAGACGGAGACTGTCTGGTCTGCTGCATTACACACTCATCAATATTTCAGAGACACTCTCACACATTAATCACTGGATGAGACCTCGTTATCATCTCACTCTACAATACTCCCTAATTAGACTTTTCTGGGTCTCTCTAACTCTTACAGTTTGGTGTTTTCCAAAGTGGTAAATCAAAAGTTTGTGCGTACCCTGTGATAATGAACACGCACAGTCAGAGAAAGAGAGAGAGATCAACACACACACACACACACACACACAATGTAGGGTCTTCAAACTATTTTTAATTGAGGAAAGAATACAAGAGATGTAGGGACATATTTGTTTGAACACACACACACATGCGCAGGCACGCACACACACACACACACACACACACACACACACACACACACGCACGCACAAACCGTCAAATAGAGAGAGAGAGATCTTGTATTTGCTTTACTACCATTTTTGATCATCTGATCCTGTGGAAATCTGAGCAAGCTTCACACAGGTGTCCTCTTTATGATTGAGTTGTTATAGGTAATTATGTATTTCGGATTATTTAGGTTCAAATGGCTTACTGAACAGGAAAAAAAAATGAATACAAGTCAGTGAAGATTAGTAGACATCCACGAGAAGAAACCGTAGTGCTGTTGCACCACCACACAGATGATCTAGCTTTACAGACTTATGATATTAGCTGTATCATATTTCTCTTATTTTTGAATGAGCTTTTTTTTACTTGTCCATCCTTAAAATATTGTTTCAGTTACTTTTTCAGGATGGGATCATTCATCAATGATGAAGGTTCTACTGAGGCTCTGCAGTGATGTCACCATTGTTAAAATATGCAAACAAACCAAACAACATGATACATCACTGAAAATACATGGTGATTATTGATTATCATGCAACACAAGAACAAATTCAGTACTGTTGGTAGAGTCAAAAATCAGACATCTGGTTGAGTAGAAGGATGTACACACACACACACATACACACACACACACACACACACACACACACACACACACACACACACACACACACACACACACATTCGCACACATGCTCTGATTGTGTAACAAAGGAGGACAAAACACAAACCTGAGCAGACACACACACACACAGGGCGACACCTGCTGTCTGACAGGTGAACTGCAGCCTCCAGTGGCCCTTCAGTCTGCTCAGTCTGTTGTGTGATATTAGAAGCACAATGATTAAACACAAACCCTAATGTATCTCAAAGATAAGTTCATTTTCATGATTTTATTTTACCTTTAATATGTCAGAAATTAATTTGATTAAGCAATAGCTCACGACAGGCCTTGGTATGTTGTGATTATATCACAACTAAGGAGCATTGTTCGGCCCGATGTTAAAGCGGAATGACGACGCCCCCCTTAGCTGTGATATAATCAGGGCATATCATGGGCTGAAGTGAACTATTACTTTTATAAAACGGCCATCAAGTATGGCAATATGAAAGTTATAGCCACATTCCAATTTAAATAGATTTTTATTACTGTAATAAACAATCATGTCCACAATAACAATAGGCCCTCCTGGGCTGGCATACCGAAGCTCGGTATGCCTCGGTAACGCAGCACACGTAACGTTATCCTACACTAGCAGCTGGCACATGCACGTACATTTCTTTTGCTTAACGCCTAAGAAAGTCAATCAACAACACAAACAAACAGCCGAAGCAGCGGCAGAACAGCAACTCCCGTATTCTGCGAGGTAAAAATACTGTTTTTGTGAAAGGTTTTGAAAAAAGCATAGGTAACGGCTTCAATTCCCCGTCGGAAAGGGCTGTCTGATGTCAGTGTATAGCAGTGAAAATATTCTAAATATAGCGTACACTTAAAGGGATACTTAGCTGATTTTAAACCAGCTCTGTGGTAGTGAAGTTCAGCCCGAAAAAGTGAGCATCATGCAGCGATGACAGTTAAGTTTAGGCACCAAAAGAACTAGTTAAGTTTAGGAAAAAGATCATGGTTTGGATTAAATCACTCCCGAGGAACGAACGAGCGTTTCAATTATTTTGTTTTAACCATGAAGTGAACTCCGCGCTCCCCCCTGCTTTCTTCACAAATCGCACCATAAATATATCACTGCTGTGAACCAATCAGATTGCTTGATATGAGTCACGACCAGAGCGTTAACATGTTCATCACTAGCTGAAATATTACAGATTTGATGCGCAAAGAAGTTAATTTTTTCAAACATCAAAATCATATTTACTTTTGCAGAACAACATCATTGGCAAGATGTACAGATTATTTTAACAGTATTCCTGACTGATTAATCATGTGTTAACTAGAGAGCAGCTCTTAGAGGTTACTCCCACACCTTAGTTGACTCTTTAGAGCTGTTACGTTGAACCTTTTTGGCTTCAGACCCCTTGAAATGACGCAATGAACCCTCATTAGTCCTTCCAGAAAGTTTTTTTGTGATTGTTGCGGGCAAAAAGATTATGCGGCACGTTTTTCTTAAAAAATGCGATGGAATATGCAGAATATTTATGCAATTTTATGCAATTTTATGCAATGAAATTGCGGGAACTTGCAAAAATTTGCGGTTTGATGAAAAAGAGAAAAGAAATGATTCCTCCCCAACACCCTACTTTTCGATGAAGTTCACGTCGCGTAATTACATCACTTCATAACGTTCCCATGGCAACAGGGGAAAATGGCTGCTCTTGTGTGAAGTAAACTCAACATTTTTCAACTTTCTGCTAAGATATATGTGCAACGAAAATGCGGGGATTATGAAATCATGCAAGCCCCGCATATTTTGCGCGGAAATGGGCAATTTATGCGGTAAAAGTGCGGCGTATTTGAAAAAATGCGGCCCCCGCCTAAATATGCGGGCTGAACGCTGATTATGCATTGAATTATGGGATCGCATAATCGCGTTTTTCTGGAGGGACTGCCTCATCACAGTGTTGACATGGGTTAGGAGTGGGAGTGTAAATCACACGTTTTATCACTTACGATATTGTATGGATTCTTTGGACCATGATACAATATTCACTGATATCACAAAGTCTGCCAAGTCTTCCAGACATTTAAACAAACTACTCTTTTTAATTAAAATAATCAATATATATTGGGAATTTAAAAAACGATATGTATCAACATTTTCAATTCGTATCGATAATATCGAATCTTTGAGGACTGAAACACATCGATCCAAATCAATTTATCGTTACACCCATAGTTAGGAGTGGTGATATTTCCCTGGAGGAATAATTTTACCGAAATCTGTCAGTCCATAACGTAATGTGGAGCCTTTAGGAGACATCTGGTCAGCCTTCACTTCAAGGCCACATGTGACGATTTGATCATGTTTCTAATCCTTCCATGCAGAGAAGGGACCTTGTCCAGTCCTTCACCGAGGCACAGACGACAGAAGAAAAAAAAAACTTTTGACTGATGGAGCACGAACATTTCGGGGCGTCATTCAGATCGATCACGCCATTTTCCGCAGTGCAGTGTATGAGCAGCAGATCTGGAGCCAGCTGAAAAACGCTGCTGGGAGTTTGGATGAAAAAGTGATTCTCTGAAGGTTTTTCACTGACAGCAGAGAGTCAGAGTGAGACAGAAGGCTGCAGAGCCTTAACCCTGCTGCAGGGTGGAGCAAGGCCTGGGGTCAGAGGTCAGGAACAGAGAGAGAGTTACTGGCCAGGCAGTAAGATCACTGGGATCAAGAGATGGGGATTATTGTATATGAAAATATAACATTAAAATCAATGTTTTGGGGTTAAAGGTATGATGTTTAACACTGATAAAATACAGGATGCATTTATTAAAATTAATTTAATGTTTTGGGATTTAATATTATTGTTTAATGGTGTGTTTTGTGGCATTAACCCTCATGTTGTCCTTGGGTCAAATTTGAAGCGTTTCCAAAACTTCTGTATGGGTTTCTTTTTAACCAAATTACCCAAAAAGTAAGTACAATTGCAAGTACTTGATCACTAATACTACTCATTGAATTTTGGGTATTCAATTTTATAGCATTTGAAAGAATTTAAATGATTTTCAAAACAGTCTCCTGACTAAATTTTGACATACTGTGATTATCCATCAACATAGGTTCCCCTAATATTAGTCTAAATAATTGATCCTTTCAAAATAAGGTATAATGTCCTATAAATGAGATTTACTGACCATGAATTCCAAAAACAAGTGTAAAATTATTGGTAATAAGTTGGTGTTAGTGGAAAAACAGCGTCAAAAACATCAAATAAGGGTAAAAAAGGTGTTAATTTTTACACCGAAGGACAACAAGTGCATGGTCGACCGGAAGACAACACAAGGGTTAAATAACAGCCCATGCAATAAAATTTCAGAATTAACGTACTTGGTTTAGAGCTGTTTAGATGAATTACTGAAATTAAGAATGTGTTGGAATATATGTGTACAAGGAAACAAGACCAAATGCACTGTATGTTCACTTGAGGAAATGTAAATGGACTGCATTTATATAGGACATTTCTAGCATTAACAACTACTCAAATCGCTTTTGACATAGTACAGGCACCATTCACACACATTCTAATTTTTTTTCCTGCAATAGCAACTAAGTGGATGTGCGTCATCTTTTTTTTAACTAGTATGTATTTCATAGGCATATTCATTTATTTTTTCATTTATTTACTACAAAATGGCATTCCATATTCATGCACAAAGTTACTGAATACACAGCAACACCATTCACTTACAAGGCAGTAGTGCACAAACATACTCATTTATTACACATGTCATGTAGCACGGCCTCTGCCTGAACCTGGAAGTGAGGGTGAGATGATGGGAAGAGGTTAAGAGGTTAAAGAGTGAGAGAAACCAGCAAGGGGGTGAGAAAGTGAGAGAGAGACTAAATTATTAGTCACAAAATACATATTAGTTCTGACTCAAATTGCCAGAATCCATGCCTCATACATTCTTTTTTTCTTTCTTTTCCTAGTTTTCTCCTGTCTGTTTGTTTTAGTCAGCGAAGAGGTGACAGAAGAGAGTGAACAGACTGATCAGAGACTGTTGTTTACTTCCTGTCTCCTCAAGCAGCCGTCGCCATGACGACAGGTAAAGCGTGTGAACTCTCTGTAACCTCGGTGACGTGGAAGTCTACCCCCCCGCCACAGCATCATCCCCACCCGTGGGGGTGAATCTAAGGTTGTGACCGCAGTCAGAGGTCACTGGGAGGTTGGAGACGTGCACAGATTGAACATGCTTATTTATTTGCTGTATTTTAACCGTACAACTTTTAATTTATGTTTTTTTCTGGTGTTCAACATTTTATTCTTGTTAACATTTTAAATACAGATTGAATTATTTTAAATGTACTAAATGTAATAAAGTTACAACTTACAATTTAATTTAATATTTTACGTGGTACCATAGTGCGTATAATACTTTGAATGAGCACTGTAGCAATGTAGTGCACTTGGGTAGAAAATAAGCCAGTGATTTAAAATGCAGCATGTGTCAGTTCTTGTGAGGGACACAAAAATGATCCCAATCTGGCATCCAAAACCCGGTGCTAATACGGCACCGGTGCCTAAACGACCGGTATCTACCGGACTGAATTGCAACGCAGATTTCGGTGCCTCATTTCGGTGCCAATTAAATGCCTTTTGCGCTGCTCTCTGATGCTCTGAAACAGAAGTTAGAGGCAACAGGAGCATCGCTGCATGTGACGCTAGTTAACACTTCACTTGACAGCAGGTAACGTTAGCCTACCGTTAGCTAGCAGCTGAATTAAACACGGTTAAAATGCTAACAGCTAAACGGTGTTAAGTGTGACTGTATTTCACTGGAGAGGATTACAACAGCGAGACGTTAAGCAGTGTGAAGCTGCCTTTGTCGGAAAAACAACACAGACGGTGCGTTCATTTGAAACTAGTAAGCCTCGTGGTTATTCAAAGTTATTGTAAAATACCCTATTCCCTATTACCCTATTTTTTTAAGTATCGGTTCAGGCCCCGTTAGGTACCGGTACCATTTTAAAAGTATTGTTTTAGCACTGGTATCGGAAAAAACCCAAACCATACCCAACGCTACTCAATAGTGTCTTATAGAACAGACCGGCACATAGGGATAATTTGCATCCTGCTGCTAAATTGATGCTGTTATACTGTGAGTCTGCTGTAGTCAGTGCTGTAGTACTCAAGTCCAGTCGGAAGACGGTTTATTGTCTCGGACTTGTCTTGGACTCGTTAGTATTTGGACTCAGACTTCCATTGGACTCTCCAAATATTCTAGTTGGTCTCGACTAAGTCCAGCACTATATGCTTTTTCTAAAGTAACTTCTTCCTTCAAAACAAAACCACTAATGATGTGCGCTTGTTCAGAAAACAGGTATTGGTTTAATTCAAAATGCATCTAGAATGGGCATTGCCATTGGTCGCCTGGTATATGCCTATCTGTGTCATTTACCTCAATCATGTGACTTAAATGAAATTGTTATACTTAAATTAAATAATATGGCCTTACTTGACTACAGTGTTGTACTCTGCACTTGCTTTTTTATCATTACAAATAATAAAGCAAAATGAACATCTTAAAATAGAAGATATTCTGTCTCTTACATCACATAAATAGTGAACACGTAAATGGTCTTGAAGAGGATTCTTTTTTTTCTGTCTCGGTCTTGACTGTCTCTCATTTGGACTCAGTCTTGACTTGGACTTAAATCTCTTTGGACTCGGTCTTAACTCGGTCTTGACTAGTCCTGCTCTTGGACTTGTGTGTGTGTGTGGGGGGGGGGGGGGGCAGTGGCACTAGGACAGAATGTAGACCTTCGATTGGCAACTGCTCTGCTCGATTCCAGGCAGCGCCAGGTGTTTAATATGGACTGTTTTCCGATGGACAGGTTTCCTCTGTGGAGAGTGGTCAACAGCTTCAGGTTCCTCTGTGGAGAGAGTCAACAGCTTCAGGTTCCTCTGTGGAGAGAGTCAACAGCTTCAGGTTCCTCTGTGGAGAGAGTCAACAGCTTCAGGTTCCTCTGTAAGAGAGTCAACAGCTTCAGGTTCCTCTGTAAGAGAGTCAACAGCTTCAGGTTCCTCTGTAGAGATAGTCAGCAGCTTCATATTCCTCTGTAGAGAGTGGTCAACAGCTTCAGGTTCCTCGGGATTCACATGAAGAAGAACCTAACGTGGCTCTACAGAGGGGGGTGAAAACTGCCCAGCACATGACGAGGACAGAGCTGCCATCCATGGAGGACCTGTCCTCCACACCCAGCGGTGCAGGAAGAAGGCCGACAGGATTACCAGAGACCCCAGCCAACTCTTCTGCCTGCTGCCGTCCGGCCGACAGCACCGCAGCATCCGGTCCTGCACCACCAGGCTCTGGGACAGCTTCATCCCACAGACCTCTGAACTCTTGAGCTCCTGATCAGGACACCTTATCACTGTCACTATACCATACTGTATATACTTGCTAACTGATTATACAAACTGTCTGCACCTATATATATATATATATATATATATATATATAACCCTTGTGTTGTCTTCCCATCGACCATGCAACTTTGTTTTATTCTGGGTCGAAATATCAACATTTTGTTGTTCTTTTTCTACACTTATCTCAAAGTTTTTTTGTCCATATTATTCAAATGTTTTTGTCACTTTTTTAATGTTTTTGTCAATTTTTTTATACATTTTTTAAGTCGCTTTTCCAATGGTTTTTTTTCTTCACTTTTTTTGTTACTTTCTTAAACAACTTTTTGTCACCTTCGGCAATGTTTTTGATAGTTTCTTTTGTCACTTTTTTCCGATTTTTTTGGTCACTTTTTCAAAAAAAATTATGTTTTTGTCGATTTCTTTCCTGCGTTCTATTGTCATAGTTCTGATAGAGAACGTTTTTGTAAATGGGTCAAATTTGACCCGAGGACAACAGGAGGGTTAATACTTCTCATTATGCATATACATAAACTATTCACCCAGTTTTATTTAGTTTATTTATTTCAAAATACTGTCTACACAAATATATATTACTCTTTTTATATTTTATATATTTTAGCCCTAAAATTCAGCTATAGTATTATGTCTTGGATTCTCATGTTGCTTTTACTTACTGTAGTAAATTGTCTTTTGGTCAGATATGTCTATTTGTTTGCCTTGTAACTTTAACCTGCTCTGGCAATATTGTATTTAATTACGGTCTTAATTATGAATGATAAAGCAAATTTGAGGGAAAATCTAAACTACAGTAACGGGAACTTCCTTGTGTCTCTCTTTGTTCTCTCTCATTTGAATTTGTTTCGCTCTCTGTGGGATAATCTATCTGAGAGGTTCAACATCTGCTGTTACCACAAACAAACACACACACACACACACACAGCCGCCAAGACCAGCAGCTTGCAACTTCACGGTTGCAACACACAGACACACCGTGCATAAACACACACACACTCAAAGATATTCATGAGCTATTGTTTCCGTTGTTAATAGAGAGAGAGAGAGAGAGAGAGACTTTAAACTACTACTTCACTTGTTCACCCTCTCCCTCTCTCCCAGGTTGTTTCCATGGAAACCCAATGATTTAATTGTTATATAAAGCGTCATACTGAGTTTCACCTTCAGAGCAAACACAGACACACATAAACACACACACACACACACACACACACACACACACACACACACACACAGACAGACATCTGTGAGGCGGCCGTGCGCTCTACAGTAGCGGAGTTAAATGTGTGAATGGAGGGCTGTAAATTCACCACAGAGAGATTTACAACACACACACAGCAAGTCCAGGTGGAGGGATTTACAGTCTTATGGGAGACCTCTCTGTCTGTCTCAGTCAAATCCAAATAGGCTTTAAAGAATTAGCTGGACATTGTGGGAAATATTTTTTCGCTTTCTTGTCGAGATTGAGACGAGAAGATTGATACCGCTCTCATGTCTGTTTGGTAAATAAGACGCTACGCAGCTGCTTGGCTTAGCTTAGCATGAAGACTGGAGATAGCTATAGCCTGGCTCAAGGTTATAATAGTTTTGAATTTTCAATTATTTTCAATTATTTTTTTATTTTAGTTTTGACTTTCAGTTAGTTTTCAGAGTGGGTTTGCTGGTCTTAGTTTAGTTTCAGTTTTCCAGAAATATTTAATTGTAATTTTTGTATATTATGTTTTAGTTTCACAGTGGTTTTAATCTGTTTTTGTTAGGGCCAGCTATAATGTCTCAGAAGTATGAGCTATACAAAATACATTGTTGGAGAATGGCCATGATTTCTAATGTTTAATCTTTGCGCAACTTTAGTGTCCGATGTGAGGCAATTAGGCACAGCGGCAATTTAATTTCTGTGGTTCAATGTCACAAGAGCTGGCGGAAATTCATGCCGTCTCCTTTTTTTCAGGAATATTATAGCTAAAAACTAATTAAACTAAATCATTTTTATTTTA
Source organism: Perca schrenkii (assembly GCA_025617405.1). Classification (NCBI taxonomy): domain Eukaryota; kingdom Metazoa; phylum Chordata; class Actinopteri; order Perciformes; family Percidae; genus Perca; species Perca schrenkii. The sequence continues at coordinate 29,534,005 of CM046801.1, read as the reverse complement.
TTTTTATTCATTTTTAAACCTGGCAAAATAGTTTCAGTTTAGTTTTAGTTTTTCTTGAAGGTTTTAGTTTTTATTAAGTAAAAATACTTTTCACTGTTAATTTTCGTTTCAGTTTACAGGCCCTGTCTCTGTTCAAAGGTAACACAATCGACCTACCAGGACCCTTTAAAGATCACTAATTGACATGTTGTATCTCAGTACTAAAAGTGATTTCTCAGTTGGGCGTAGTCACTTCCTGTCAACACTATGAGATTGCCAGGAACTTTTATGCCTGCTTGTTTCTATTGTCCCAGCTGTGTGCACTCAGTCTGTACTTTGTCAACACATTCAGTTCACGTCCATTAAAAAAAGCAATATTTGCATGAGTCATGGGCATAATTTACATTGGGGATGAGGGATTACAAAAACCTATTGTAATTTCCTTTAAAGACATTTGTACCATGAATTTATGGAAAAAAGGACACAAATTGTTGCAGAAAAAGTCACCAGAATGCAGAAAATGAAGTGTTTGACATTTAAAATTTCAAGGAGATCTGACCCCCCCCAATGTTGAACCCAAAGTTACGTCCTTGGCATGAGTAATGGTCAGTAATTTTGCTAAAGCACTAAAAGCGTCTGGTTGTATCTGTCCTGCTGTGTGACTCAGCAGACAGTGAAGCACGCTGTCCAACTCTTTTGGACTGGATCTTCCACTGCTCCAAAAAATCCTGATTGAATTAGTTGAGAAATTGGTTTATTCTACTGAGCGGTGCTCTGTGCTGTCTAATCGTATCAGACTGCTGAGCTGAGATACACATGTTGTAAAATGTGTAAAATGGTGGAACGAGCTTCCCCTTGACGCATAAAAACACATCTCTTCCGACTGCACCTTAGCTAAGAGGATGAGGCTATACTATTATATTAATAAATTACACTTACATGTCGCACTTACATGTGGCTCTTTGTAGTTTGTCTTCTTTGAAGCTAATGTACTCGTACTCGATTCTTGCTGCTCTGAGTTACACCTTCATGGTTGAATGCATTTATTGGAAGTCGCCTTGGATAAAAGCATCAGCTAAATGACATGTAATGTACAGTAACATGTCACCAATACAAGAGCTTGACATTTGGGCTTGTCTTTCCTGTTTTGCTCCTTCAGCTACAGAACATAATGCATTCTGGAGACTTTATTCTATCCATGGATAGATGTTTGCACACATCACAGGCGATCAGAGTCAGTAAAGAAAAAAGGTAGAAGGTGTCTGCAAACTGGATTAAATCTGTAATAGACTGAAACAACCACTTTTTCAACCCCACTGGGTCTCCACCATGCGCTTGGTCGGAACTCTTGGCATCACTTTTGAGGCTCTGGGTCCGGAGGTACGTTTAACTGACATGCGGCACAAGAACAGGACAGTTAGGGTTAGGAAAAGATCGTGGGTGGGGTTAGAAAATGTACGTTTCAGTGACACGCGGGACAAGAACAGGACATGATCCCCGGTCTCCTGGGGGAAAGTCCTGTGTTGTTTGACCCATCCACCCCCCCAACCAAGCTACCTACGTGGAATTTCAGGCTTTTATACTACTCACTACCGTTGTCGGCGCTCTTAATACTTCATCATCTAAATGCACCGTGGAGCTGCTGCTCTGCCCGATGCGTTTCATACAGCTGCTGAAGGGTGCTTTTTGCGTCGTATCTGACGTTGAGAGCCACTGACCAAGTGTCCATATTTGACGAGTTGGGAGTGAGAACTGGTTGTCCCTGAGGAACAGCTCTTGGATGTGAGGCAGTTTTGGTGTAAAAGCATTTTTTCCTATACATAATCATTGCAGAAGGCACAGTATAAATGCACTTTATAGTGATAAGCTGGCAGATGGACCATTGTCAAATTGTCTTTGATTTCTCACAGAAGAACACAAAAGCAGCTTCTCATTTCTAGCCGACAACGGTCATTTGAAATGACGACTTTTGCCATCAGCTGTAGCTAACTGCCTCAGTTTGTCGGTCTAGCTGACTTTTTATGTTTCTCGTTTTAAAAACAGGAATCTTGTAAAAGCTTCTTAAATGTGCACTTGATCGCTACATGCAAAAAGATTGTTTCATGTCACCACAGACACCTGTCTGGATATGATGTTACCAGTCAACAGCTGATGTATGAGCCGGTGAAGCATGAATGGCATGGATAACCAAAACCAAACTACAATGTAAAACAGCATTATATTTTTACAACTCAAACCTCACTGAAAAATAAATAAAATCTTATATAGCTGTTATTATTATCCGCATGATTCTCAACATTTTCAGCACAGCTCAGCTGAAAAACGTAAAAAGGCAATAGAACACATTTAACTAGGAAGACACATAGGATAAAAACAAAGCGTTACTATTAATGTTTCTGTTTTCTTGACGTCCAGATAATTCCTTTTTACAGCTCGGAAATATCTTAACTAAACTCTAAACTGAGTCCTTTGTGATTTTATAGACAGTAATGGGTTTAGATTTCAGTGCTTTTTAAACACTGTTAACTGCACACATGCCCTTTTATGGCTTCCAAATCGAATCGACACATCAAGCAGAGGAGGTGAAGGAGGCGATTAGAGGGGCTTGTGACTGCGTGGAGACAGACAGCGAGGCAGGAAGGTAATTACTGCCAACATTAGTACTGCTTTTTAAATGTAGCAGAAGTTGCGAGCGCTCGCCAACATTTTAACAGCTTCAGGAGAAATTCTAAACAGCAACTTCAAGTGTGAAAATAAGCAGGGAGAGGAGATTTTTAACAAGATGGAGACGGATAGAGATGGAGCAAGGTGATTATTGTGGTTGTTATTGCCTTTTAAAGGGGCATTACGCAAAGTGTTATCGCCCCACTGCGCTTTCTATGGAGCTATAGCGTTGCCTAACACTGTGCGTGTTTGTGTGGATGAATTTGAGAGTAAAGTTGTGTGTGAGATACACACATGATGTGTGTTGAAGCAAGAACAGGAGGTTTCCCTCAAATCATTCAGTCACCTTCCTAATCAGCGCCTGTCTTCCTGAGCAAGAACTTCACTTCCTCCATCAATCCACTGCTGTTCCTTGTTGCCTCGGGCAATAACTCGCCTGCACACTAACAGCCACATGTTACCCAAGTCTTTTTTTAGGAGGTTTTCTGATTAGGTAAACTGACCTGGAAGTATCTAAGGAGAAGCAAAGAGGCTCCACTGTTTCCTTTTCTATCTCATTTAGCCTAGTAAATACAAAAAACATCCTCCGACTGCAGTATATCATGTCACTTTTTATGATATGTTCATAGCATGATAGCAGGAAAAACATATGTTACGGTAACACTTTATAATAATGGTATTGTGAATTCATGCATGACTTCATGAAAAACATCAATTCATTCATGTAGTACTTCATGAACTATCATAAATGTTCAACGATCAATAGTATCTCATGCATGATTTAATGCAGGAACAATATGTCAATTAATGCATCAACTAAAGTGTTAGAGTCATCATGATTTCTGATTTAGTAATGATTTTCATGTCTTGTTCAAAAAACTGACCAGTCAAAGCAACATTCATATATTCTGAAGAATTGTAGTGCTGTAATCATGGTTGACTAAACATAACTTCTTCATGACTTCATCATGTTTGTGGCCCTTCAAATAAAGTGCTGACCTGGACCATCTTTAACATTGATACATAGGATGTGATTAATTTTGGCATAAAATAAAATATCTTAAGAATTAAACGAGTAGATTGGCAAAATGATAAATGATACTGAGGTTAATAAATTGACACAAAATACATATACTCCAGATGCGGTGACATTGTTTTTATAGTTGTTTATTCACAACAACATGAGGTACTTAAACAGTATTGCCTGAGAAAAATGCTCACCAAAGTAGGATATTTATGAATTTTATATTTTACTAAGTTGTCACCACCCTTTTTTACTGTAAACAGCTGCAGCAGCTGCAGCTAAAAGCAACATGTTGAGAGCATTGAGAATGAAGCAGAACAGCGAAGTTGTGGCCGGACAGATAAACATCACGCTGAAACTCACTATACAGTTCTGTGAAGCCGATGGTAGCCAGAGATCAACTGAAACAAATGAAAAAAAACTATAGATCAAAACCTTTGACTAAATTCTGTCTTACAGAAATTCCGTCTTACAGACCTGATGCACAACCCGCCACCGTTGGCTGCAGGATGTCCATGAGATTCAACCGAACATTTCCATCAGCCACCTGCAGGCTTTACTTCACAACCTCCACCAGAGATTGGTCGGAGAATCGGCGCAGCGGGGGCGGTATTACATACACCTTATCGCACCGTTGTGACGAAAAGAGAGCTGAGCCAGAAGGCAAAGCTCTTGATCTACCGGTCAATTTTCATTCCTACCCTTACCTGGAGAACCCAGGAGAAAACCCAGGACAAGGTGGAGGGATTATATCTCCACCCTGGCCTGGGAATGCCTCAGGATGCTCCAGTCAGAGCTGGTTAATGTGGCTCTAGAAAGGGAAGTTTGGGGTCCCCTGCTGGAGCTGCTGCCCTCTGCGACCCGACCCCGAATAAGGGGACGAAGATGGATGGATAGACCTCCAAGACCAGCTCAAGATCCAACCTATCTTCTATCTTCATACACTCAAACTTTTTCTTTTTCTATATACATTACTTTAAGTTAAGCTCTCCTTAGTGAAATAACCAACAACACATACGATCGCTCTATTTACTGCTGCAGTTGGTTGCCGATTAATCATGTGACCATATTAATGTTACCGTTCTTTTTTTACTCAACGGGCACACACAGATTTAAACACGTAGTAAAAGTTATGAAATGGAAATAGTTAAGTTTAGGCAAGAACAATTCTTAGTTAGGGTTAGAAAAACATCAAGGATTGGCAAAACTAATACAGTTCAGTAAGGAGGACTTTGTCAAAATAGATTCATTCATCTGCAATTTGTATTTGGCGGTCTGTCTCTGTTCTGGGGACTCCCCACACACCTCCCTGCCCTTCCATGTGTATACATGGAAAGCCTTAAACAGGGAGTGCAGCAGTGCATGATCCCCCAAAACCACCATACCAGGCAAAACCTCCCTGCCAATCCACGAGCCTACATGGAAAGCCTTAGCAGGGAGGGCAGCAGCAACACTGCACTTCCACGTGCATACGTGGAAAGCACGAGGCAGGAAGAGCACTACTTCCTGTCCTTTCATGTGCATACATGGAAAGCCTTAAGCAGGGAGAGCAGCAGTAGCAGGAACCATGTTGCATTAAGAAAAGTGGATATAGCATTAATTCCAATGAGAGTTGCTCAAAAGTGCATGATGCAGTCATGGAGCTCTAAAATACCCGGATCCTCCACTTTGACTTGGCCCATAACAGCAAGATGATTAGGGTTAGCTAGCACCGGCAGCTTGGGAACAGAGACGAAAAAACCCGCTACATCCACGTTACAGCTTTTACAGGCTTTACAGGCTTTGCAGCATACAGCGCTGAGATGCATCATAAGATAATAAACATGATATTCCACAGGCATTAATAACAGCTACAGGAACTCGGGTTGTCAGAAGTTGCAATTCCACCACTGGCCGCTCCGCCCATGGTTGCTTCAAGAGATGGCGCTGTTCCTGGGGCCTTTGGCAGGAACGCCCTGATAGAGGGTAAAAAAGCGAAACACAAGCACCGAACTGCCCGGGAATCTGCGCAACAGCTGAATGTTTCCTGCATCAACAAAGCATTTCGCTCTGTCACCCTCGTCTCTTTGCCTTTCTCTCCTGTGAAATAAAGCTGCGTTCAATTGTGGTCGGAAATGCCGTTACCTAGAACAATTTGCGAAATATTAAAGTCTACCTGCGCTTGGGAGCTGCACTTCCCAGCGTTCTCCGAGGGAATGTGATCCTGTCGCTGGAATGACATCATCCATTAGTGACACTGGCGCAGGTCTAGTGCATGGATATATTAAGAGAACAGGATACAGCGTTCGACATGAAGCCCCATTCATTCTTACGAGAGTTGCTCAAAAGCACATAAAGCAGTCATGGAGCTCAAAAATCCCCGGATCTTCTGCGTTGACTGGCCCATGACGTCACGATGGACATGCGCACTAGCAACAGTTTGTTTGTGCTGTCGCGTTCATGAGCTTCTCTCTCCTGTCTCTTACAAGCAGGCCTATACGTCGTTCTCTTAATACATCCATGGTATACGTGGCGACGTCATGAGCTCGCCGTTTCATTGTCTAAAATATTCACTAACGTTAAACATTGTGTTTTTGTTGTTCCTGATCATTTACATGCTTATCTAAATAAAAAGTGGATGTATTTAGACATCCAAGGAGATGTAATCGCACTGCTTGCTCTTGAGGGAATTACTGTAATTGTTGGAATTGTTGGGGCTTTGTAAATTATAGTGTGGTCTAGACCTACTCTATCTGTAAAGTGTCTCAAGTTAACTCTTGTTATGATTTGATACTATAAATAAAATTGAATTGAAATTGAATTGAATTAATCATCATGTCGTGCTACTAGCTAGATACTAGCTAGCCCTAGCTACTAAGGTTAGCCTGCAGTTTTGTGAACAGAGCTTCTCTTAATACATTCACTGTTCATCACACCCCCAACCGGCCCGTCAGACACCGCCTACCAAGAGCCTGGGTCTGTCCGAGGTTTCTTCCCAAGAGGGAGTTTTTCCTCGCCACTGTCGCACTGCTTGCTCTTGAGGGAATTACTGTAATTGTTGGAATTGTTGGGGCTTTGTAAATTATAGAGTGTGGTCTAGACCTACTCTATCTGTAAAGTGTCTCGAGATAACCTATGTTATGATTTGATACTATAAATAAAATTGAATTGAATTGAAAATCCCTCATCCCTCTTGCAGTGGCAGCAGAGTCAGCATTTCTCCTGGGGGCAGAAGAGGCGGATGGCAACAGAGTTCCCATCACCGCTGGCCTCCCCGGCCTCAGATTGAAGGAGCTGGGACCCATGTCGTAGATCCGCCAAGAATCATTCCCTTTGACATGGGTCAACATGACGAGCCGCAGGACGAGCAGCCCGGTGCTTCCCATGTGGCAGACATCTTGCAAGTGCTAGCAGAGATGCAGCAAGGTAGGCTGGGAAAAGCAGAGCGCGCTATTTGGAAATCCAATCAAAAGAGGGAATCAGTTGATCCATCAGCTGGTGTGCTGGTTTAGGAACTGTCAGCTATAAACTGAGATTATTGCCGAGCTTGATACCGTGAACTGCCAGAACTTACGCTATGCTTAATTTTTTGCCAATTGCTTACACACGTGTTGCGGAATTTGGCTCATTGTGTCAAAACTCTTCACACAAGCCAAATAAGACACAACACAGAGCACATAGCTATACAGCCACAGTTGCTCTTCCAATTCATCATCATGTACACTCATCATAACTGTATGCACTTTTGTTGCCTTTGTTTAAGGTTAAGGTTTTGATGCTTTTGTCTAACCAGTCACTTTTATTGTGTAAGCAATCAGCACAAACTGTAAAATGGGGACGTAACATGACATCACAGACCTCAATGCGTCATTGACTAAGGTCTGTAACAGTCATATGAAAAACTTTTATATGTGTTTTAGTAGTAGCAGCATTGTAGTAACGTAAAAGTTTACTTTCGGTTTCACGTACGACACAAACTCCAGTCTTCTAAGTGAAAGTCCTGTGTTTGTTTGACCCATCCAACAATAGATTTTCTGGGCGAGGACGGGCAAGAAATAACATTAAGCTAGACATGCTGTTTCTTTTGGAATACTTGTCAGATTTAATAAAGCAACTAGCCTCCGGCTTCAGGATTAGCTGACGGAGCAAGTTTAGCTGCTCCTTAAAGTCTTAACCTCCTCCTCAAAAACCCTTACAGCTGCACTAATTCATGTTTTTATGTTACTGAAGCAATGACTATATTATGTGCAATGTGAAAGGTGTTGCTTATACTGACAACCTCACAAAGCAAATTCACCAACTCTGCAGTTCACCTCAGCTCTACAGAGCATTTTAGTCTCTTTTAGCTCAGTGTAAACTTCACTCTTTTAGTTTACTCTCACCGCTTACCTTTATAAAGTCATAGTCATGTGCTAAACTTAAAACTAAATAATAAATGATATATCAACTCAAAGTTGGTGCTAAGATCATTGGTCAACCAATTGGTCTTTTTTTTTAAGATAATTTTTTGGGCATTCTAGGCCTTTATTTCTACAGGACAGATAGAGACATGAAATGGTAGAGAGGGGGAACGACACGTAGCAAAGGGCCGAGGAGCAAATCTCTACACATGGGCGCGTGCTCCACCAGGTGAGCTACCGAGGCGCCCACATACTCTTCTTAAACAACCCACAAAAAGAGCGTGCTCAGGCTTGCTAACAGCATCTCTTCTGACTTCTGATGGATGTTTTAATGAAGACCAACTTCTGCCTTCTGACAGACGAGTAAGGGTCCCTATCGTTTTAGATACAACAGGCATGTCATCCCCCTCTCTCTCTCCTTTAAATTCTTAGCTGTGCTACTAAAAATGGCAGTTTTTTTAATCTTAAATAAAAAATAAGATTACTTGATTGGGGTAAGGGGACCACTTTAATTATATGGTGATCACAGGTTAAAAGCAGGTAATATATAGGTAAAATACGTTTATGGAACAATCAAGGTACAGCAGAATCATTCAATATTAATAGTCTGTAGTGATGGGCTTGGCGAGTTCGGTGACTTTCCCTGTCAGTAGAAACAAAGTAAAAGATTGATGAATGCCAGCACTCGTATTCTCTTACAGCTCTTCCATCTTTCCTCTGCATGTAGACACTCTTAATGAACGTTGGCACTGTTCACCAATGGAAATATCAAAGTGCATCAGTGAATCAATATGACGAGTGTCAAATGGACTGGATGCCATAACTTTAGCTGCTGAAGGCCTTCCTGGACTGTGTCAATGTGCACCGAATCTCACTTGGATTCAAGAAAAGAAACAGGGGGAGGGGGCTGGGACAGGAACGATCGAAATGTATTTCTTTCTTCTCTCCCTTTCTCACCTAAAACTTATCTTATTCTTCCATCACTCATTCTCTTTCTCTCTCTTTCTTTCTCTCTGGAATGAAAATGGAGGGGAAGGAGTGTATTTGTAGCCACGGCAACAACAACATTATCGTTAATGGTCGCTGCGGAGACGCTGGAGCTGTAATGGCTGACAGTGCTCTGTCGCCGTGGGTTACCAGCTGGGTCAGACACACACACACACACACATTGGATGAAAGCAGTGTCTACTCCTCTCCTCCTTTCATTCAGATCCACTTTGCATTGATTTTGCAGTTTGGCTGAAAATGCAACAACTCTGTGTCTCTACCTCCATGATGGCTCCACCTAAATCAATCACACACACACACACACACACACACACACACACACACACACACACACACACACACACACACATACACACAGACATTGTGTTTTGGACAAGTGGCTTGTCTGAGTGACGCCAGACATTCACAAACACACACAGGCAGAGTGCTGGTGACGCCAGGCTGGTAGCAGTGGATTAAGTCAGTATTGAACTCAAACACTAAGTAACCTCATGACTGCCTGTCTGTCCACCTGTCTGTCCAAGTGTCTGGCTGGCTGTCTGTCTGTCTGTCTCTCTGTCCGTCCGTCTGTCCATCTATCTATCTCTCTGTCTTTCTGTTTGTCTCTCTGTCTGTCTGTCTCTCTCTTTATACCGGGTTCTCTCTCTCAGCATGTTTCTCTCCCTTTCCAAAGACTGAAAAGCTCAATTCATCTTTGTATGTGTGTACTTGTTTAATATGATTGTAGACACTTCCTTGCACTTTCTTTTAGGACTGAGTGTGACTCTTGTTGCAAAGAAACAGGGATAAAAACCAAATCCCACAGTACAATACAGCAGACCACATCATACTCTACAGTGTTACAGTATATTCTATGTATAAAGGCAAATGTTTGATTCATTCTTATTCCATATTTTTTAGTACGGTCAAGTTCTTTAGAAGGTCAGTGTGTTATAAGTGACGATGTTTGCTTTTCTGATTTTGAGACATGTATGAAGTGTTTGAGTGAGTTTTGGAGGTGAGATTAACTGTTTGGCCAATATGCATGTTGGTAATGCAGACTGTATAAAGAGTTTTGAAAAAGTAGTCTCAGTATTGACTCATGCTTGTTAGCAGTTGAAATTAGCAAAGTAACATATCTACTTATTCCATGAATGATGTGTAACACCCCGCAATGCCCTGCTACAACTATTATTTCATAGTTGCACTTTCTTTCTTTGTTCTTGCTACAACTAACTAACTTATTGTTACAAACTGCTATAATTATTATGAAGCATATATCTCTATATCTGTACATCTGTATCAGTGTCTGTGTCCAAACTGGCAGTGACAGATGCCGTCCACAAATGGATCTGAGGTTTCTGCCCCAGACAATGGAAGTTTTTCCTCACCTCTCAACGTTTCTGCCTAAAAGGAGTTTTTCCTCGCCACTGTTGCACCAAATGCTTGCTCGTGAGGGAATTACTAGAATTGTTGGGGCTTTGTAAATTATAGAGTGTAAAGTGTCTCGAGATAACTCTTGTTATGATTTGATACCATAAATAAAATTGAAATTGAAATTGAATTGCTCGTGCAAAATTGTTGGGAGTGTGGTCTTGACCTGCTCTGTCTGTGAAGTGGGTTGAGATAACTCTTGTTAGGATTTGATACGATAAATAAAATGTAATTTAATTTCTTTGTAGGCCTGTATATTGTTGGATACTTTAAATTGTAATAAAACATGGTATTTTATAAACTACATGTGCTGTGAGTGCAAAAATCTTAACTTGTAATGTAACTAGTAACTAAAGTTGTCAGAATAATGCAGTGGAGTAAAAAGTACAATATTTCTCTCTGAAATGTAGCGGAGTAGAAGCAGAAAGTGGCATGAAAAGAAAAGACTCAAGCAAAGTACAAGTACCCTCAAATTTGTACTTAAGTACAGTACTGGAGTAAATGTGCTAAGTTACATTCCACCACCGGGAAAGAAAAATTAAGGGATTTATAATTTGTAAGCTGATATTCAGACTTCAGTTCAGTTTTAACTGTATACACTATATTTTATACTGTAACTGTGTTCAAAATAAACATAAAATAACACATTTGATATGAATATGGAATAATATGTACAGTGCCCTCCACAATTATTGGCACCCCTGTTTAAGATGGGTTCATGGACTTCTAAAAATTCTCCTTTTTTTTTAAACAACATAGAACTCAAATGCAAAAAAAGAGAAAAATCCAACCTTTTATTTAAGTACATTACTTTGGTGGTAAAAAAAAAAAATTGCATTTAGAAAAAGAAAACTTGAAATCATGTGTCCCACAATTATTGGCACCCCTAACAATTCCGCTGAAAAATTTAATATATTTTTTTTTAAATATATTTTTCTGTAGTTTCTAAAGTTGGTTAGGGTATCTAGGAACTTTTAAATAGTAATTCATGACTTCCTGTTTCCCTGGGGTATAAACATGACGTGACACAGAGTCCTAATTCTCTTACCCATTTGTCAACATGGCAAAGACAAGAGAACACACAATTCAAGTAAGGCAGATGTGTGTCGACCTTCATAAGTCAGGCAATGGCTACAAGAAAATAGCCACTCGCCTTAACTTGCCCGTATCTACAGTCAGAGGAATCATTAAGAAGTTTAAAACAACTGGAACAGTGACAAACTAGGCTGGAAGAGGTCCCAAGTTTATCTTGCCACAAGGCACAGTGAGGAGGATGGTAAGAGAAGTAAAAAAAGTCCTAAGCTCACTGTCACAGAATTGCATCAAAGAGTGGCATCTTGGGGTCACGAAGTCTCAAAAACAAACATCAGACGCTCTCTACATGCCAACAAGCTGTTTGGGAGGCATGCAAGGAAAAAGCCTTTTCTCACTAACACTCACAAACGTAAACGTCTGGAGTTTGCTAAGCGGCACTGGGACTTCAACTGGGATTGTGTGCTTTGGTCAGATGAGACTAAGATTGAGCTTTTTGGCAACAAACACTCTAAGTGGGTCTGGCGTAAAACAAAAGATGAGTATGCCGAAAAGCACCTTCACCACCGTGAAGTATGGTGGAGGATCTGTGATGCTTTGGGGCTGTTTCTCTTCCAAAGGCCCTGGGAACCTTGTTAGGGTGCATGGCATCATGAATGCTTTGAACTACCAGGACATTTTAAATAAAAACCTGATGGCCTCTGCCAGAAAGCTGAAGATGGGTCGTCACTGGGTCTTTCAGCAGGATAATGATCCTAAACATGTGGCAAAATCTACACAAAAGTGGTTCAGCAGTCACAAACTCAAGGTCCTCCCATGGCCATCTCAGTCCCCAGACCTCAACCCAAACGAAAACCTGTGGGGTGAGCTAAAGAGGAGAGTGCATGAGAGAGGACCCAGGACTCTGGATGATCTAGAAAGATTATGCAAAGAAGAATGGTCAAAGATCCCTCTCTCTGTGTTCTCCAATCTTGTGAAATGTTATAGAAGGAGATTAAGTGCTGTCTTGTTGGCAAAAGGGGGTTGTACAAAGTATTAACATCAGGGGTGCCAATAATTGTGGGACACATGATTTCAAGTTTTTTTTTCTAAATGTGTGATTATTTTTTTTTACCACCAAAGTAATGTACTTAAATAAAAGGTTGGATTTTTCTCTTTTTTTGCATTTGGGTTCTATGTTGTTTAAAAAAAAGGAGAATTTTTAGAAGTCCATGACCCCATCTTAAACAGGGGTGCCAATAATTGTGGAGGGCACTGTAATTATTATATTGATTAATAACATTCATTTGTAAATACCTATTCACACTTCAGGACTACTGAGCAAACCCCTTCTGCGTATGAATACCATGACTTACTACAGTGTGTTTAAAGCCAGTTAATTTATTGATCCCCAGTGGGGAAATTACAATTTACACTCTGTTTGTTAGAAATCACTACACACAGGCCTGAAATACACACACACATGCTCAGGACCTATTCATGCACAAATGGAGAGATGTCAGAGTGAGTGGGTTGGGGGGCTCCGGTGCCTTGCTCAAGAGCGCCTGGCAGTGCCCAGGAGGTGAACTGGCATCTCTGCAGCTACCAATCCACACTCTGTACTTTGGTCCAACCAAGTCCCTACGGACTGAGCTACTGCCACCCTTAGTTAGTATTATTTAAAACGCCGAATCAGGGGTTAAAGTGTCTCCCCTTCACAACTATACTAAACCATTGCATTTACCAATGCATCAGTTTAAAGGGGTATCATTTACCTCATAACTTCTGTCTGTGTTTCTCACTGTGTTTATCTTTATTTGTGTGTGTGTGTGTGTGTGTGTGTGTGTGTGTGTGTGTGTGTGTGTGTAGGTGTGTGTGTGTGTGTGTGTGTGTGTGTGTGTGTGTGTGTAGGTGGGTGAGAGTCAGAGGTTAAACGTTATCAGACACACTCCTACTATACATTTAGAGCGATTCTCCTCCTCATGACTCATTTCCTCCTCTCTCCTTTCCATGCCACATCTCTTATCTCCTCTCCCATCTCTCGCCCTCTTCTCTACATCTTTTCTTTCCTCTGCATGACTCCTGACTCCTTTGTCCTCTCCTTTCCATGACTGTGACGCTTCTTCATTTTTCTCTTCATATGTCCTCTCTCCTCTCCTCTTCTTTCTTCTCCTCTTTGTTTATCTTCTTCACTCCTTTTTGCTCCCCTATCCTTCCCACGTCTCCTCGCTATGTCTCATCTCCTCCCCTCCCTCGTCCCTCGTTCTCCTTTCCCATCTTCTCCACTCCTGTCTCTTTTCCTCTTCTCTGTCTCCTTTCCACCTTTCCTACTCTCGCTACTTGGTTTTGCTGCTTTTGTTGCTTGCCCCTTGTCTTTGTTGCTTTTACTGTGGGTTCAGCTGCTTCTTCTACTTCTGCTGTGCATTTTGCTGAATTTGCTGTGTTTTTTGGCCAGAATTTTGTTTAGGGAAATTAGTGTGAAGTGTGGAGTTGGGGAATGGTGCTTAGCAACTGTCCAGGTGCTTTGTTGAGTGATTAGCTAGGGTGGGGCCTCCTCACCTGTAGCCAACACCAAATCACCTTCTTGTATTTAATATTGGCATTTGCGTGAAGCGGCACCTTCATTGGACAAAGACTCGTAGGACAAAGACAAAGGAGTCTACGCTGGAGTCTTCATGGGAGGCTAAGTGGGAAGTTAAGTGGACTTGATATCTTCTTGATATCTGATATATTACTTGCACTGCTTGGTGTCTTTATCTGGAAACGTGCTGCTTTTCCATTCCTGTCCGTATACCCTATCAGCGATACTACAAACCTTGCATAAGTTTCCGCAACCCGACCTGTCTTACCTATCCCACCCGCTCCACACACACTCAACACCTTGTCGCAGGTGGCAGTCTGTCACTCACAAAACTGAGTTCATCTCTGGCTTTGCCACCCAGAACTCCCTAGACTTCCTTGCTCTCACTGAGACCTGGATTACACGACCAACACATCCACCCCTGCTGCTCTCTCTTCCGCCTAGACTCTTTCACCCAAACACCCAGACCCACTGGTACAGGCGGGGGTACAAGCCTACTCATTAACCCCAACTGGAGATTTTCTCTCTACCCACTGCCACAGTTCACTCCACTGTCTTTTGAACTTCATGCTGTAACCATAACGCATCCGGTACAACTAACCAGAGGCCTATACTACGAATCAAGCTCAACAGGCCCTGGATCTCTTTCAGTTACCTGGCTTCACCTAACCTAACAACCACGGTCACGCATAAACTTTGTCACGACGGTGGTTATCAATAGTTCAATAAACCCACGGTTTCCCAATCCAGTGACACGCATGTTCACATAATAGAGGCAGTGTTTGCACAGCAGGACCAATCGCAAACATCTACCAGAGCAGCATATTTTTATAGAAGAGCAAACTATAATTCTACATAAATATGAATAACACAGACACGGTTTTACAGGCAAAACGCAATACAGTCGCTGCTTCCTAAAACAGGAGGAAAGCTGGCAAAAAAATAGCCAACGCTGTAGATGCGTAAATCACAACGCTTATCAATATCACTTCCCCATCAGTCAGGCACAAGATCTGACCATATTTACACTTGTGCTTTCCATAAACTGCCGTTGCTTTAGCCTATTATTTCAGTTGCAACCCTGACAGTGGTAAGCGATTGTGAGAGTAAATAAAACATATAAAAACATAATTCAAACCGATGTGTGCATTGGCAACACAAGGCTCAACAAGACGACAAATAGCCTATATGTAATTCCCTCCGCTGAAAATCTATATCTTTCATAAAAATACCCATCAGGGAATGTTAACGGGGTTGTCAGTCTCTAAATGTTTTAACTTTTCTGAGCACACCTCTCTCTCTCTGCGCACCGAGCTCCATCTGATCTTCTAAGAACGGTGACGCCGTTATCAATCGAGTATTGATTGGTCGGTAGGCGGTGCTTTTAACACTGGTTGATCTCTAATCTCCAACATAACCTGCTCCAGACGAGGTTAGGTGTTCAGCAGAAGTTACCACAGCGATTGAACCCGATAACAACTTATCCGCCGTTGTTATACAGAAAACCCTGGATTGAACCTGAAGTTACCTCGTTAAGGCCAAATCTTGCTTCGTAGTATAGGCCTCAAGTCATCTGGGAGAGTTTTTGGAGGAGCTGGATGTCTTTTCAAACATCCCTGAAACTGGCCCTTCATTGGTACTTCTAGGCAACTTCAACATCCAGACAGAGAAGTCAGCTGACTTCTTACATCTTCTCTCTTCTTTTGCCCTCTCACTCTCGCCTTCTTCACCCACTCACAAAGCTGGCAACCACCTAGATCTCATATTCATCAGAAACTGCTCTACATCCAACCTCACTGTTACTCCACTCCATACCTCAGACCATTTCTTCATCTCTTACTCACACTCTCCCAAGCTCACAACCATATCTCAAGAGACACTATACCTGTCAGTCGAAACATTTGTTTACTCTCTTCTTCTTCTCTGCCGTCATCTATTTTATCATTTATTAACCCTCCCTACATCTGACTCTTTCTTAATCCTGCCTCTCAACACCGTCACGGACACTCTCCTTCCTACTCTATCCTCCTCTCTTGACTCTCTTTGTCCTCTTACTTCACGGCAGGCTCGCAAGTCCTCCCCAGCTCTGTGGTTGTCCGACTCAGTGCGTGCTGAAAGATCAACTATACGGGCAGAGGAAAGGAAATGGTGGAAATCTAAACACCAAGATGATCTACTTACCTATCAGTCTCTTCTTTCCTCCTTCGCTGCCTCTATTTCTGCAGCAAAAGCTATTTCTATCAAACCAAAATTTAATCCACTTTCTCCAACTCCAAACAACTTTTCTCCATCTTCTATAACCTCCTAGTCCTCCCCCAGTCCACCTCCTCCCTCCTACCAACCCACTTTGTCAACTACTTTGTAAAAAAGATAGATGACATATGTGTTCATGTTCCTGAAATCATCTTTCCATCCAACACATCCAGTACTCTTTCCTCTTTCACCCCTCTATCTCCAAATCAAATTCGGATTACCTCCGCCCGCCCAACCACCTGCCCCCTTGATCCTATCCCTTCTCACCTTCTCCAGTCTATTGCTCCTGACTGTCTTCCTTTCCTCACCCATCTCATCAAAAGCTCATTGTCAACCGGCTGTTTCCCCAACATCCTCAAAGAGGCAAGAGTGACCCCACTGCTCAAAAACCCAACCCTCGTCTGAGGTAAATAACTGCAGACCTGTCTCCCTTCTTCCATTTCTAACCAAAACTCTTGAGCGTGCCATTTATAATCAACTCTCTACTTATTTCCACCAGAACAACATTCTTGATCCCCACCAGTTTGGCTTCAAGGCTGGCCACTCAACAGAAACTGCCCTCCTTGCTGTCACTGAGCAGCTTCACATCGCTAGAGCAACCTCTCTCTCATCCTTCTGGACCTATCTGCTGCCTTTGACACAGTGAACCACCAGATCCTCATTTCGACACTCAAGGATCTGGGTGTCTCAGGCTCTGTGCTCTCTTTGCTCATATCTTACCTGGCAGACCGAACCTACTGGGTAACTTGGAGAGGATCTATCTCAGAACCTTGCTCACTCAAAACTGGCAAAAGTGGATCACATCACCCCAGTACTGAAGTCTCTACACTGGCTTCCAGTGCCTCAAAGAATTGATTTCAAAATACTTTTGCTGGTTTATAAATCACTAAACAGTTTAGGGCCAAAATACATTTCTGATCAGCTGCTACACTATCTTTTTGATGTTGCCTTTCTTTAAATAACTGTTCATTTGTTATACTGAAGTTGCATTGATAACACTGTATGACACTCGATAACTGCTCTTTAATGTTTATTTTTTTATACTGCACTGTAACTTTTATTCACGTATTTTATCTCTCAGTTCTTTAAATTCTTATACTGCATTGTCAATTTTATTCTTGTCTTTTTAATGTTTTAATTAGTTTTTTTATTGTTTTCTAACTGCTCTTTAATGTTTTATGTAAAACACTTTGAATTGCCCTGTTGCTGAAATGTGCTATACAAATAAAGCTGCCTTGCCTTGCCTACGCAGATGACACTCAACTTCTAACGCAGAAGGTGGCTCAGGTTCTGGTTCAGGTTCTAGTCATCTCATGTCTAGACTACTGCAACTCCCTCCTGGCTGGTCTGCCTTCATGTGCCGTCCAGCCCCTGCAGCTCATTCAGAATGCAGCAGCTTGTTTTCAACCTTCCCAAGTTCTCTCACTCTACACCGCTCGTCTTCTCTCTTCACTAGTAACCAGTTGCTGGCTGCATCCAGTTCAAGATACTGTTACTTGCATACAGGGCCACGAACGGATCAACCCCAGCTTACATCCAGGACATGGTCAAACCCTATACCCCTACCCGCCCACTCCACTCTGCATCAGCCAACCTGCTTGCTGCCCTCACAGCGAGGGACAACTAATCACTAATGTACTTGCACTTAGTACTTGTTGTCTGGAGTAATCACCTTCAACATTAAAAGCACTTAATTGGAAGTCGCTTTGGATAAAAGCGTCAGCTAAATAACATGTAATGTAATGTAATTTTTGACCCCAGAGAGAGAGAGAGAGAGAGAGAGAGAGAGAGAGAGAGAGAGAGAGAGAGAGAGAGAGTGCCGGGGCATGTTCAATCTCAGAACAGTGTGCACCGTTGGGAAATGGTGTGCAACTGCTTTGAGATCATACACTGTAAATATTAAGTCTATGGGCGTTTCCAAATATGTGTTATTCTATTGACTTGTGTTCTTGTGTCCCTGTGAAACGTCATCTCGTGTTGCCAAAGTACTGTCCCAATACACAAGTTCGCATTTCGCCAAGAACAGTTAAAATTCCCGGATGTATTCTTGACACGCCCATTTACCGAGGATGCATCGGTTGGTAACTTGTATGAACTTCGCAGCACCTGTATCCCAACATTCATTTCGGCATTCAATGATAGTTGGATTTCCAGTACATAGACAGCCCAAAAAAAATTTGCCATCTTATTCATCACTAAATTCCCTTCTGAGAACATTTTAGGCGAGAAATGAATGGTTTATATTTCAAATATAGGCAGTCTTGCGAAAATCTTTGCCGAATTGACAATTTGCTCCAAAGTTTTCAGAGTTTTCGGAGCTCCATAAAATGATGCGGCCGCCAGCTTGCGCCTGCCGGGGCCACTTGCTCTGCGCTCGGACAGTCACACTCGGAGATCCCGCTGTAAGATGGAGGTCTTTTAGACTGGTCCCGTAAATAAGAGGCTTTTATTTCGCCGTTTCGGATCGTTTGTGTAAATATCACAACACATGTGGTTAACTGTCTTTTCGGAGTTAAACTCAACAAGCACACACACACACACACACACACACACAGAGGAGAGATATACCATAGATAGACTATATATTATTAGTCTATGAGATACACCCGTTTCTTTTCGGGAGACCTGTTTAAATTATGCCATATGCTATAGCCTACATTATATTTTGTAGTTAGTTCATATTTTTGGTGTATTTGTTTTCTGATTTATTAGAAGTTGAGTTTCAGTCTTTATGATAAATGAACAGTTGTACATAAAGTGGTAACATGCTATGACATGTTATGTAGACTAAAGGAGAGACACCAACCTTTGTAATTTGAATTTCTAATTTCCATCTCCCTGGGCATATACAGTGCACTACAATAATATAGAAATGATAATTCCACATAACACTAATAGGAACACATAGGACACACCACTGCATATGCCTATTTATTTGTTTAATTTAAACTGACTTAAACTTATATGCTAATAATAGTAGGGATCAAGTTCCACTCTTTTGAATAAGTAAGGGGTGTTTGAGCTAAACCATAAACAATAAAATTAAAGCTCAATTAGTTTTATTTTTCAAGATTATTGCAATAGTTGTAGCATTATGAGGTTTTCTTGTCCGGAGATTGTTTTAATACAAAGTGGTTATATTGTTGTGGTTTTTATTTCTAGCTGGTATTTTGGAGCCTTGCAGGTAGCCTCCGTGCTGGGAGTGTTGAGCAATAACAGGAAGAACGCATCGTCTCAAACTGTTAACAGCATTTTCTGTGCTTGTGAACTTGCGAGTTAATTCTTCCAAGAACAACCAGCAAGAACGTTCTCCCCAAGAACACAAGTCCGTAGTTTGCATTCTTGGTGTTGAGAAATGCCCTATGTTTGAGATGTTTTCTCTCATTTGGTGGGTGTGTCTCTAGTTTATTGGCTCAGGTCACAGGTGATACCCAATCAGCAGAGACGTGTCTGTAAACTAGTGGTAATAAAAGGCAGAGCTCTTTCTCCCCGTGGGGTCGAAAATCAAGCTGTTCCACTTAGTGCTCCCCGTAGAGGCCTGGAGAATTTCCGTTGTGTAAACTGGATGCAACGTTTTTCGGTGCATTTGTTTTTGGGGATTGTGTGCTTTTCTTTTTGCACTGTTTCTGTATTTGCAGCGCATTTGTATATTTGGTTATGTTGTGTGTATATGCAGCGCATTTGTGTTCTAAATAACTTTCCAGTTATTATAGACATGGTGATTAACCACAGACACTTGGCCCAGTATGGACTCACGCTGGAAACATTATGGAAACACCAGAATGGATATTTGCCATTATTTTTGGGATTAAAAAAGATATTTTTTGGCCTGGCAGGGGTTCCCGTTGGCCATTGAGGAAACACTGGTTTATGAATCTACCAATCAGATCAATTTACTTATTAATCAAAGGGGCCGGAACTCAGTTCTGTATCGTTCCAGCCCACTTTAACCCCTGGTTATGAGTATGAATGGCATTATTGTACCTCGGCAAAGGTAAAAAAAAAAAAACTACCTTGATTCACTGATTCAAATCTATAGTGCATGAGGAATTCTAAGTAATGACAACAAAACTTTCGGTACATCCACATGACACAAGCCTTCCGTGAAATGGTCATTGCGACTTTTGCATTCACTTAGAAAACATTTACCTACAGTGAGGTATGAAGCCTTTCTGTTGTTTCAAAGTTTTTGGACAGACAGGTTGAGTGGAATGGTTATAATATGCTTAGAGAATGAACATAAGAGAAGTTGAATCAACGTAAATATGACCAGATGAATCATATTTACGTTTTTTGTTGGCTTTGTTGTCGTGGCCATAGTAATTAATCGCGAGAGCAAACAAGTAAGTGACGTGAAAAGGTATAACGCAGGTTGGGATTGTGGATTATTTCAAACTAATGGGAAAAATGACTTTCATTCAAAAGACCAGGGCTTGTGTCCCGTGTGAAACTCAAAGTCAAATTTTGCTTTTTGAAATTATCTGAGTTATACAGACTTTTGTCTGTGACGCAATGACGACTGGACGTCACATTACGTCCACATTTTTGTAGTTTTGGGTGACTCATTTTAGGCCCAATACCTGATGTAAACCTAACCTACCTAAACCGAACTACTCCCGTTTTACAACGTTGTACGTGTTTAAAAGTGTGACTGTTACCTGACAAAAACAGCTTCACAGTCACATGTTCAAAATGGCTTGTTGTTTTAGGAGTCATTGGAAATGTAGCTGGTCTGTCGTTTAGGTATGAGTATTTGTTGGAGAAGAACGTCAACAACCACTGCGATGTCTATCAAAGAAGCATTGAGTAGCAAAAGCATAGACTTTGTGTGTCTTTCAACCTAACCTTAACCCTTCATAGCTAGCTAGCTGCTAACTTAAGTGTTGATGCTTGCCGGTATGCCGGTTTTGTTTGGTAACTAGGGTTGTAAAAATGCGGTCCTGAAACTGCAGCTTCCTGTATTGCAGAAACATATAGTGAGGACCCAAAAAGCATTTCTCTATCAAGAGACATTTGTAAAACTGTTGAGAGGACATCTCCCACAATGCGCCACAGAGCGCCACAGGATGTCAATCCTGCTGCTACTTATATTCACACTGTATTTATTTATGTTGACACTGCACTACAAAATAATTTTGTACAATCCATGTGAAACAATCTTTTTAACCAAATCTTACTTGTAACCTAATCTCACTTACTTCTACTTAATGTTTTTATTCGTATATTACTGTAGCTATGTTACTTTTGTTACTTTATACACGTATTGACTTTTCTTACTCTTGTTTTACCTTGAATTTGACTGTGAGCAACTGCAACTAAATCATTTCTCTGAGGGAATCAATAACGCATTCTGATTCTGAATCTGATTCTGATTATTATTCTTTCTATTGTGAATTTGTAATCCCTAAAGAGTTTTAAATATAAACTTCCCTAGCCTAGAAAGGGGATTTGTATTGTCATCATTTCATCCCAATGTAAAATCTATGGTAAGGAGAATCACTAATGCTGGTCGGCAGTGAGCCAAAACTCTTTTGGCTTATGCACGGGGCGAGCATTTTTTTCATTCAAGTGACTGGACACCATCTTTGAGTCCGACATCCAGTTTTTGTAATACATATTCATTTTACTCTTCTCTCCTTTTCATGTCTCCTCCCCTCCATGTTGTCTCTCATCTCCTCAGTATATGATCGGTGAGTGTTGGTGCATGTGGCTATTAAAAAACAACAACAAAAAACATTTTCTTTACAGTGCTGACAAATTATTTTCCTATTGTGAAAGAGGTAAAATTCTATTGAAAAGTGTCAGCTTCAATCCAAACATATTGGTGCCGTCATCTGATCTATAGAGTTTATATGAGCCGAATTGACCATGCTCTATAATGGCTTGTATTATAGACTTGTGTGATTCTCCCTAATAGTATTAGCCATAATCTGTATTGGTTTACATTATGGACGTGTGTAATTTTATGCCTCTTCAAATATTTCGGGAGCCCTGAAGGCCCCCGGGGTCCGGGCTGCCAGGGACCTCCAGAAATATGTCCGCTTAAAACCCACTAAAATATTGAAGCAAAGTTTTTTAATGGCGCGTACAGCACTGAATATGATAGAGAGCGAGAGAGAGGATCAATCTGGTGTTTTTATGACATAGGACTATAAATGCGCTGGCTGTAAATTGTTTTGGAGATGCTGCTGCTCTCAGAAGCTGCTACAAGAGAGATAAATCCACACACACATACACACACACACACACACACACACACACACACACACACACACACACACACACACATGCAGACACATATGCAAACAGTGTTAAAGCTGAGCCAAAACTATTAAGACCTCTTACCTTCATAGTCACTGCTTGTAAATGTTTAACATTCTTCCTTTATACAGAGCTTTCATGATGTGACACAGTCATGAGAATCTGAATCTCCATAATGCATCGAATTACATACGATTTTTCAAAAATGTTTATATTCAGTTAGCAACTGCTAAATTATATTCCGTGTGAGTTTAATTTACCAACATGAAGGTCTAAATGCTTTTTCATAACATTCTCTCCCCTATCAAGAATACAATTTTGATGGAGAAATTGTGCATTTTGAGAGTCATGTTCTTTTATTTATCCATTGAGTTCAACACCATCCAGCGTGCCCTGCTGGAGAGCAAGCTGACAGCGATGCAGGTAAACAACACACTTGTTCAGGTGCCTTTGGCATTGTTACTGGTGCAAAAAATCTCATTCAAGTTATACAGTCAGACTGGGACTGGGGCTTTCAACAAATTCCAATGTAATCCCTTTCGATGGTGATATTTGACACTCTGGATAGACCTTTCGCTTCATTTTTTGATGCGCTTGGTCCAACTGCATTGGCGCCATTTTTTAACATGCAAGGTGAAACCACTTAGTAAGGGTTAGGGAAAGAAGGTGCATCACCAAGCTTCAGTGTTTGACAAGTTGGAAATGAGAATGGGTTGAGGTAAACGCTCCCCTGATGTACTGGATTGAGGACTTTCTGATTGGTCAGCCAAAGTATGTTAGACTGCAGGGCTGCTTGTTTGACACCGTGGAGAGGAACTCATGGGCCTCACAGGGAATGGTCCATCACCATTTCTGTTCACCCTCTACAGTCCTGCCACCACCACGCTGTAATTGTTGGCTGCATCAGCGAGGGGAAGGAGGCCAAGGACAGGGGCATCGTGGACTTTATTGAGTGATGGATGTGGATATGGATAACCTGACACGGCAGATGGGTTTGTTTCACAGAACCACCTGAAAAGCTGTCATTGGAAACTGTTTGGGAAAGGGCAGGCACTTTAAATACCTGGCAGCCGATTGGATGAACCATCTGTCTATCAAGCCCGCCATTGAGTATGTTTACATGCACACCAATATTCCACTATTATTCCAAATATGACAATATTCCGAATTTCATACAGGTCATGTAAACAGCATATTCCGTTTGGATATTCTGAATAAGGCCTTTTTGTAACATAGCATTTTCCGATTAAGACATGTTGGTAATAGTGGTATTATGCGGGTTTTAGAGGCATTCTTTGGACATGTATACAGCGCATTCAGAATATGCGTCTCTATCATGGTTTTTACCACAGTTTACGGCCTCTTGCCTGTTTACGGCTTACAGTCATCTCTGTGCGTTGCTATGGTTGTTGTTAACAAACCAACACATTTAATTGAAGCCTGATAAGATGTGATATCGCCTGATATCATGAGAATCCAGCTGCCGTGCAAGGTAAGGATGTGGATACTGTGTAGGACTGAAAGTACCTGGGACATATGGAGAACAAGCTGGACTGGACTAGGAACACAGAGGCTGTGTTCAAGAAGGACCAGAGCTGACTCTACTTTCTGCGGAGGCTCCGGTCAATCAATGTCTGCAGTACCATGCTGAGGATATTCTACCTCTGTGTTCTGTGGTGGCCAGTGCTATTTTCTTTGCTGTTGTGTCCCTTTGGCAGCAGTTTGAGCGCAGTCAACGCAACAGAATCAACAAGATCAACTGGCTCTCCCAGGGGTGAAGCTGGATTCGTCGGTGGTGATGTCAGAGAGGAGGATGCTGCGCAAACTGCCGTGCATCATAGACAATGCCACAGGAAATCCTTTCTTCCTGTGGCAATCAAACTTTACAACTCATTGACTTCATGCCGAGAGATGGACAGCAGAGACAGGAGGTGCTCCTCCAGCCTCCTTTTCAGCTCTGTTCGGCTATGTTCATTAAGTCTCTCTGTTTCTCTCTGTGATTAAAATCATCACAGCTCCTTGACTTACGGGACATAATTGGACAAAATGGGACATTTTGTGTAATATCATCGGCATAATCACTGAACATTTTGAATTGAACCATATACATACATTACCTGTACTTTTATTAATTAATTCTTGTACAAGCATATATGCCACTTCTCATACATATGCAACCCCTTGAGATATGAGCAAATTATGATCCTTATTGTTAACCTGTTTATATTTTGTTGTTGTTTATTTAGATTTTTTGATATCAGTTCATTGATATTTTATGCTTGCACCTTTTTTGTTATTTCATGGTTGCACTATTTTCCTATTTCGTACTGCAACTGTTGCACAACAGTTTACATAAATTGCTTTCACCAGTCTCCTGTTGTAGCCTCTGTTGCCATGGTTTCTGTGCTGCCAGCTATTTGTGAAGGGATAAGTTAAGCGAAAGGTAAGCAGCAGTCCTGGATGCTCGCTTGAAAAATGTTGTCCAACCTGGATGCTTTTTTGACACATTTGCCTGATCCAGCCTGCAATTATGAAGTCAGGTTTAGTAATAGCTGTACGGATTGTTTTGGTGGTAGTCCAACTCAGCCGAACATCCTTAGCCATGACACTGATGAATACTGGCTAATAACGCAAAAAGAGCTATTTTGGAACAGGAGTATGACTTTGCTGTTTTTTAAGCTCCAGTCCATGAAGTCTCCATCTTCGTTAGTGCCAAAATCAGATCAAGCCCCTTGCAATGACGACGGAAAGCACTAAGCTCATTCTCTTTGCCTCAGAGGACTCTTTTGATCGTATGGGCTCTGCAAACTTTGTCACAAAACTCAACTGCCTCAAGGCTAATTGGCAGGTGCCCCCTGACTTCTTGCGCCTCAGAAATGTCTAAAATGTTTCGACTTACATATGATTTGTCCGGTCTTCCTGCCTGAGAAAGCCAGCCCCAGCCACATTCCGGCATCTTATGTCCAAAGTGCTTCCTAAGTGCAGGGCATATTTAGATGATGTTGTTGCCTACTCCTCCACTTGGTCCAAACATGTGGGAACACTAAACATAGATATAGATATTGCATGATGAGGGGAATTTACTGGAATTGTTGGGTCTTTGTAAGTGGCTTGAGATAACTCTTGTTATGATTTTATACTATAAATAAAATAAAATGTAATTGTATTGAATTGAATTGAAGCATCTCTTTTTCAGGAACGCCCTGATCACATTCACACCTAGCACCTGCAACCAAAGTCTGATCTGCTGGCCACTGAGAAGTTCCACCGGAACAGATGGAGTTAGGGGCCTTGCTCAAGGGCACCTCAGTGTTGGCAATGAGGGAAGGTCAAGCACTATTTCACTTTCCCCTACCAGAGTTATCCTGCCACTCCAAGGATAGAAACTTACGGTCTCAAGCAAGCCTCTCTAACCCTTACCACTATTTTCCACCAGGCGCGTTTGGGCTGCGTTCCAGAGGCGCCTCGGGCCCCGCGAGCAATCACGGCCATTCAAGTCAATGCTTGATATTCCACCAGCCGTGCCACGGCACGTCCCAGAAGCGCGCGTGAAGTGTCTCTCCGCTCCGCTCTGTAAAAGATACACGGCAGGTCTATTTTCACGCGAGCCGTGGGGTGCGTTCAAACAGCGGGGCAGGAAGTGAAACAGCGACAGCCCCCCGATATCGTTTGTGTCTCCTCTACAACACCATGGACGCCGAGAGATTCAGCTTGGAGGTGGAAAGGACAACACCAGAAAAGAGAAAGCATGGATTTTAATTACAGGAGTGCATGGAGTGGAAGGTAGATACTAGCTTAATAAACAGATTGTTCTGTACAGTACTTGTAGAGACAATATAATTTGCGAGTCGGGCAGCAAGGCGGTCCGCTTCTGAGACGCTCCCGGTGTGGTATGGCGCGTGGCGGAGGACGGAACAAAACCAGAACGCAGCAAAGTGGAAGTGGAAAAGGGGGTTAGGCCACCACTCCCCAATAAGTAAATAAAATGTACTCCCCAGTAAAGTGTGAATTTGGGAAACATTAGTGGCATATTTATGCAAGCAGGTAGGTCAGGGTTAGGTGTGGCGATGACCTAAACTGCCGACAATTGTAAATTTCCAGTGCCACAGACCTCCGTCAGTTTTTGTGGATGTGTGGCTACTACGGTGGTTTGTGTAAGAACTATAGATATAGTTGCTCCCTTGATTACTGTGTCCAGTCCCACAAGCCTTGCTGTGTGGTCTTCCTGTTGCCAAGAAGCTTTTGAGTCACCCAGGCTCTTCTTTGTAGTGCAACAGTTCTGCCCCCCCAGATTC
Source organism: Perca schrenkii (assembly GCA_025617405.1). Taxonomy (NCBI): domain Eukaryota; kingdom Metazoa; phylum Chordata; class Actinopteri; order Perciformes; family Percidae; genus Perca; species Perca schrenkii. The sequence goes on along the minus strand of CM046801.1, from coordinate 29,507,137 downwards.
TTTAAACTTGAGGTCGTCAATGCGAGTGGTCGTGGGGCGTTGCTACTGCAAGGAGATGCCCAAGGCGATGACCACCCAGTCAGTTTCTTCTCCAAAAAGTTTAATAAACACCAAACAACATAGTGTAACTGAGAAAGATGCAATATCTCTTTGAGGCTTAAGTCAGCTCCACCTCACTGCCTGTCGCTGTGAATTCTCCACCACCCCGACTGTTCCTGTCCTAAACTCACAACAACAACCAGCATTTAATGCCCTGTTGTTGCAGGATTTCCAACACTGAATTTCACCACAAGAGAGGGAAAGACAATGATATAGCTGATGCCCTTTCAAATGGTCCAGAAAGTAAAAACAAGAGAAGGTGCTACGAGCTTGAGGTGGAATGGTGAACATTGCACTTGTATATTTGTGCTTTAACACTTTCTCTTGTGAACCTGCTGTGGAGCTGGGATAATTTGCATTTGTCGAATAGTATACAATTCAGCAAATGCGATTCATACAATGTTTTCATGAATATCACTCTTTAACGCAACAGCTGCTTATGAGCTCTAACCAAACGTTCTTTCATAAAACTTAAATTAATGAATTTGTATCGTTTCAGAAAACTATTTTTATTTTCTTTATAATTATTCAGAAAATTAAGGGAACATTTTTAGAAATGTATGAAAAATGACAGGACATGTCAACTAAATTCTTACTGTTATTTGTTGTATCCTTATTTTGAGAAAGTTATGCGATCTTGGAATGACAGGCATATGTTTGTATGTTTCATACACCAGTATGATAAAGCTGATTGAAATTGAACTGAATAAAATCCAATACTCTAATATATCACTCACTAATATATATAAGTAGAATTTTAAGATATCACTTAGAAATGTCCCATAACTCACAACATGACCTTTTTAAAAAAAAGTGCTGGTTTCTTTTTTTATGTGCAAAGGTAGCTAGTTCTAAATCCTGGCATGGATTCTTGATGATAGATGTCATGCCTGCATGTTGATTTATGGATTGTTATTGTATGTTTACAAATGCTATCTAGCGGTCTGACATTTAGCGGTGAAAGTAACACCAATGTTTTATTTATGTATAGTGTTATTAATGAGCAGTCGTGGAAGAGAGTTTACCTCAAGTAAAATACTAAGTATGCAGCGCATGCAAAATGGCAAGTCAGTAAAAGTACAGAGGAATTATAAGCACAATAGTTACAGTTGCAAAGGTAAGTTCAATAATTGGGTTATTATTAGTTAGAAAAATAAAGACGCAGTTTGAATGAAGATGAATTGCCTTGTGAGAAGCATTTTAAACCATTAGAATAGAGAATAGAAAGGAATTTTCTTTTTTTTAGAATTGGAATATTGTAGTGCTTTTACTTTGTAGTCTCCTTTACAGTTACAATATGTGCCTCTTAAATGTAGTGAAGTTTGTATATAGTATACATATTCATACCCAGGGGTGTAGGATAATGTCTTGTAGTGGGTATACTGTACTGTATATGTGTGGGCCTATATATGGGCCTAGTGGGGGGACTGGGTGTCCTCCCCCAGGAAAATTATGAGTGTCAAAGACTTCATTTCCTGCATTCTGACACACTTTTATGCACCAATTTATGGTGGAAATACCTTTTCTTTAGCCTATGCAAAGAAAAAAAACACAGATGACAACAATATTAAAAAAAATCATGTTAGGAGCACGTTTATGTGCTCCTAAATAACCAATACCGATAATTAATAGTGATAAAACCAATAACCGATATTTGGAACCGCCTTTACGTGAAAATGAAAAAATTAAGATTTTGGAATGTTAAAAAATCCAACACAAAACGTTGCTTAAATGCTTTAAGCAATTATTTAATACATTAGAAACTTTCAACATAATACCCAGTAAAATGGGGGATGACTATAGACAGTATAGTAATCCACCCTGATGCAGGAAAAGGCACAAATTGTTGCAGAAAAATTTACCAGAATGCAGGAAATGAAGTGTTTGATATGCAAAATTTTTTTTATTTTGCTCAGAAGTGGAGATCTCAACACCCCCCTCCCCCTCCCCCACCCCAATGTTGAACCCAAAGTTACGCCCTTGGCTGTAGCAGAGCCTAAGTAGTGCACTTTTTACTTAATTAAATGTATCGGTTATCAGGCAAATAAAACGCTGATACAGATAGTCGGCAAACTGCCAAAAAAAAGGTCCGATAACCGGCCAGGGGCGATAATCGGTCTATCCCTACTTTTATGGTAATAAACCAATCCATATGTTTTAGTAGTGTAGATGGAGTATTGCTTCATCAGTTTGAGTGTTTTCTTTCAATAACAGGCCATATATTATGGAGCCCTGTGGGTCAGTTTAAAAAGGTGTTTAAGAGTGTTTGAAGTGATGCTTCAGAGTGTCTGGAGCTTTGAGCTGAAACCAGAGCTCTACACTGTCACCTGGACGGTCAAAGGCCAGGATTGGGCTGTGGAACAGAGAAAAGAGTGGCTGTATATTCTCTGTTGTACATGTAATGTTATTGATGTAATGTTAAACTTCAAAAAAAGTCCCAATAGAAGTGACGTAAACGTAAATAGTGTCAAAAAATGCCAGAAAAAGCATCACACACAGAAAAAAAATCAACAAAAACATCGGGGAAAGCTTCAAAAAGAAATGAAAAAAATGTCCAAAATGTAAAAAAAAGACTTCTTTGATGTCCCAAACCCCCCCGTGGCAGACAAAAGTTATCAGAGCACAAATTCAGCGATTTGAAATGTAAAAAACTAAAATACAACTGTGAATCACATTCTATGGACAGTTTCTGTTAAAATATACACTCATATGACATAGATACTTGTTACAATGTAGGGCTGAGTCAAAATAACCAATTTCCCAATTAAAAAAAATCTTTGTTTGAGTGATTTGATATCAATTAATGAAATTCAGAAATTGATCTTAATGTATGACTATATTATACTATATGTATTAATGTCTTTTTTATGGACGTGGTTAATAAACCCCCTTTGGGGGAGGGTACAATTCTTGATGTAATCATTAACCTGGTGCATTATTAAAAAAAAAATTTGAGTTGCTTCTTGCTTGTACAGTTTACAGCAGTAGTTCTCTGACAATCTGCTTGATATTCAAGCAAAATTGGTATTGTAATTGAAATTTCCTGGACCTAATTCATATCCAATCAGGAAAATGTAATTGAATCGGAAATCCTGGAAATCATGGGTGATACCCAGCACTACTTTTAACATTCTCACTCACTGAAAACATTTGATAGTTTGATATATTAAAAAAAAATCATCAGGGCATAAAGTTTTGTAAACAAAGTTAACTATATATATTATTCTGCTTATATCTACATATACGTATTTACATAGAGTGTTAATTTAGGTCACTTTTGTTGTACACTATATGTTTGGTGTGGTGTGTGTGTGTGTGTGTGTGTGTCTGTGTGTGTGTGTCATCTGAAGCCTGCAGATGTCTGTAATTCTCTCTTTTCCTCACATTCAGCTCCATGCGAGGTTTTTTTTTAGAGCAGAGACGGGCGAGAGGAGTGATGTGTGATGTCAGAGCGCCTCCAAGTGGCCAGACAGGAAGAAGAGAGCAGCCTTCCACCCTTTCATCGTCCCATCAGATTCTCTCTCAGTCTTTCCAGTTCAGTGTTTCTCCTCTTTATGCCTGCTTACTAAATGATCCTTTTTAAATGTATTTATTTATGTATGACATATGTATGTAAAACTGCTATCTTATGTGATGGTTAGTGTAGTTATTTCCTTAAAATAAATACATTAACAAGTTAATAAGAAGAATAAGAATAAAACAGTAAATCTGGTCTATTTCAATTCTGTGTTAACATTATTATTGTTCATATTCTGCTGCTTTTGTCCCTATTCATGACTGTATCCACAATTAGTTTTAAATGTACCTTTTATTTTCTTAATGTCTTTGTCTTATTACAGTCTTGAAATATTTTGCATTGTTAATAAACTCTATTGTTAATATGCTGTGTATGAATTAGAGTTTCCGTTCAGTTAAATGTCAGTAGTATAAAAGTTCCATATTCATTTTGATAATTTTGGATGTAATACCTGCTTACATTATATTATATTATTACTGTTGTTAATATAATGTTACTTTTATAATTATTATATTTTATAATATAATATAATTACTTTATTCATAATAGGATGTGGTCATAACATCACAATAACATCCCAGGTTTATTTGTCACATATACAACAATATACATGAGAATAGTTAAAATTATGAGTTATGATCTATATATTATATAACAATTGGTACAATTATAAAGCAAACTATGTGATATCATTTATATCTGGCAATATTTTACAGCCTACATTATTGTATTATCAAGTTGTGAATAATAATAGTAATAATAATAATAATAATAATATATTGCTATAACTTTTATAGTAATGTAAAAAAACTATTATTATTACTATTTCTATTATTATTATTATTATTATTATTATTATTATTATTATTTATGAATGTGTGTTTTATTTCTGTGTCAACAATAATTTTAATTAGGTAGCAATGACTACATTTTTTATTTGTATTTAAATAAAGATACTTTACGGTTAATAGAACTACTATGGAATTTAAAAAAAGCACAGTTGACAGGTTTCAAAATGATTTCATCAGTATATTAAATGTTTCAGTGGAGATGAAAAATACCATACAATAAATGATTTAAATAAAATAAACTAAGAAAGGAAACACATGATAATGTGAAGCCAAATGAGACATGTGGTCCAGAGGATCTTTTAATATTGTATCAAGATCCCCATCATACGGAAGAGGATTAGGGCCACATGGAAAAAAAAGTATTTGAGTTTAAAGTCAGAATTCTGACTTCATTCTCAAAATTCTGACTTTATTCTCAGAATTATGCTTTCAACTCAGAACTCAATACACTTTTTCACATGTGGCCTTAATGCTCTTCCATACCATCATGAGTGATTTTATTTCATTTGTTTTGTGTCATTGCTTATTAGTGCTTTGAATGGCTGCATGGTTCAAAGAAATAGCAATAACCTGTGTTGTTTGGCTGTGTTTTGTTGCTTGCATGGCTTAATGTACTGAATGTGGATGCTGTTGATGTTTAACTTTAATGTCTTGCTGTTTCCTGTCGCTCTGCATTGTTTCTAGAGAAAGCCAATTCAGTTCCTCTAGCTGTCTTTATGCTGTCTTATTGACTTCTGTCTGTATTTAACCTGTACTAATGTGTTGCTCTAGTCTCAAAACATCTGGCCAAAGGACAGTTGGAAATTAGCCGGCTGTCTAACACTGGCACATTTACAGAAATGTTGATAAATGTGCGTTGTCCTTTATAAATACACCCTCCCGTTGTCCTCGGGTCAGATGTGACCCTTTTCAAAGATTCTATATCAGAAATTTGGGTTTCTTTCAACCTAATTTCCCAAAAATAACACTTCGTAATAACAGGATCAGTTCACTTTCTTTTGTTGAATTTTGGGTGTTTTTTCACTTTTATTCTGATGTCAACTATCAGTCCAAATAACTCATTATTTCTGCTTTTTAACTCAAACGTTAGATGTAATTTCATATTAATGAAGTTTATTGACCATTAGTTCCCAAAAAAAGTGTAAAACTGGTGGTAATAAGATGGCGTTAGTGGGTGAAAAAAAGCACAGAAAAAAGAAACAACAAAATTGAAAAAAGCGCCAACAAAGTGTACATTTTTTTTACCCGGGAGGACAACAAGTTGCATGGTCGACAGGAAGACAACACAAGGGTAAAATAAATGAAATGAGGATCCCACAATCCCACAGCCCAATGTCGGAACAACAACCAACATGAGAGAGAGAAAACAGCTCGACTGTGTCAGCCGTCTCCTCTTCCTCTTCTCTGTTGTCTTTAAAATTACACACACAAAAGACCAATGAACCTCCTCACACTGGGAACTATGGATAAGAGAGGAATGCCGGCTATAAACCACGCTCATGTGGAAGTGAGATATCAAGGCCCAGTCCCAGCTGTATGGAAGAAAAGAAAGGCCATAATAACTAAAATTTTAAAGCAAATGAGGCCTTATTTCTATTATTGTTGTCTAACTGTTATTTTAATAACTGAATATATGTTGAAAATCAGTTGCCACTGTATTTATAACATTGAAATATGTTCATGTTTAATTTTCGAGATCTGCAAAACTGCCTTTTGTAATTTGAGGAACTTCTGAACTTTTTTTAAAGTAATGAAGCCGGCTATAAACCATGCTCATGTGAAAGTGAGATATCAAGGGCCAGTCCCAGCAGTATGGAAGAAGAAAAACGCCATAATAATTAACATTTTAAAAGCAGATGAAAGCCTAATTTGTAAGTTTAACAACTGAATATGTGTTGAAATTTAGATACTACTGTATTTATAGCATTGGAATATGTGTATGTTTTCTTGATTTTTGGTCTCTGAATGTCAGTGATCTAGTTTAAGTGAATTCATTTTTTTATTGATTTGATTTTTTTAGATCGCAAGTTATAATTTGAGCAACTTCTGAGCACGAAAACAGTTTTTTAGGAAATAGAGTCTGATGATAACACTGAGAACTATGGGTAAGCGAGGAACGCTGGCTATAAACCACACTCATGTGAAAGTGAGATATCAAGGGCAAGTCCCAGCTGTATGGAAGAAGATAAAGGCCCTAATAATTACAATTTTTTAGAAGCAATTTCTGAATTGCATCTGAATGATGTCTGAATTTCAGCGGTCTAGTTTGAGCAAATACATTTTTTTTAATGGACTTCATTTTCTGAGCATGAAAACAATATTCTAAGTAATGGAGTCTGGATATGTCAACCTAAAAAAAATTGAATGAAATTTCACATTTTATATAACATTTTGGAATTCAATATTTTTGAAGGACACAAGAGATCGATTCAGCGTTTTTTCTAACGTTTTTATTTTCCTCAAGGAGCCTAACATTATACTGTACAGATATTTTGGAGCTCAATCTTTAAAAATAAAAATAAAAAAAAGCCTCAACCCTATGCTGAATCTCATAGTTGCTCATTTTTTCTTCTTAAACTGAAGTTACTGTAACCTAACAGACTTTTTTGTGGTCTCATATTTGCTCAGGTTTTCTTCTAAAACTATAACTTTAGCTAGATAACGGACTTTTTGTGCAAAGGAAGAGAACAACATAACAACAAACATTTCAAAATGTTCCTTTGTCAACTCTGTGGTCATGACTGTGACACAAAATTTGCATTAGTTAGGCATATGAAAATTCACAGGAATCGTACAATGGCCATGTGCAGCAAAACGTTAAAACAAACTCAGATTCATCTGCCGGCATTCAATTTGATTCAGAATTTACTGAACTTTCCTTCTTCCATGTATGCCAACCTAGGCTATACCTCCTTGCATAGGCCATGATCTTTTTGAAGGTGTTGTATCATACGATCTGACCCTGTATATCAAACTCGTCATTACAGAGCAGAAGCAGTTTACTTACATGGGACTAAACCGCTGCATTAATCACTTCCGTTACCCTTGACAGTGACGTCAACAATAAACCGAGTGATGTCAATCCTGGAAGTGAGAAACTAAGTGGACATGCAGTGCAGAATTGGTGTCTTGATTTACAACCCAATGAACAACAATATTTGGCAACTGGTGCTGCAACTCAGACAAATCGTTGAACTGATCTGTGCTCCAAAGATAACCACTGGTCAGATAGCCTACTTGAAAGTTCTGACAGAGGAGTATTTACTCAGCCAAAAAGAAGCTTTTCCAGATAGTCAATTAAAGCCAACGCACTATTATGTATCACATTACCCAGATCAGGGTTGCACGATATTGACAAAATGTGATATTGCGATATCGTTTATGAATATTGCGATATAGATATTAATTTCCATATTTTTAAACATACGTATGTAAAATTACAAAATGTATGGGAAAACGCATCAAAATAGATTCATAACAAATAAAACAAGTTTTCTTACAACACAAGGTTTATTTTGGACTGGTACAACATGAATAAATAAATATTGACCATGTCTACAGAACAGGACATGTTTTACTGGTTGTACGGTATAACATATATGAATAAAGAGAACAGGACGCAACTTTTCTTTCGCTTTTCTGATTTGTTCCGTTTAGTTCTCTCTATCAATTTCTTCACTTACACTAAGTAAGTGCATCTTCTGTCGAAATATGCACACACTCATGCAGGTACACTCCATAGGGTTGGTCACATAGTGGACCTGTGCGCTGACATGCACTAACATTTGGGGCAGTGGTGGCCTAAAGGTTAGCGAAGCAAGCTTGTGACCGGGAGGTTATCGGTTCAATCCCCAGACCGCCAGGATAAAATCTGGGTGGGGAAAGTGAAAGAACAGCACTTGTCCCTCCCTCGTTACTATCACTGAGGTGCCCTTGAGCAAGGTCTGCTTCAGTGGAGCTGCTCAGTGGCCAGCAGATCAGACTGTGGTTGTACTGGGCAGCTTCCAGGTATGAATGTGGAACTATGTGAATGGGATCAGGGCGTTCCTGCGAAAGAGAGGCTGCCTCTCAGTGAACCTCCCCTGAATAAATAAAGGTTGAAAAAAAACTAAGCCACACAGCTAACGATATAATATAAAATATTGCATACTTATTGCAACATTTTCGATATCATATTGTCCAACGTGATATTGCGATAATGATATTGAGTCGATATATCATGCACCCCTAACCCCTAACCCAGATCTTACCATTTGTTTTATTTCTCATATGCCTATGGACGCATACCTAATTTAAACAGTGTGCTCGCAAACTACACAACTTCAAGAACCTGTCTTCTATGCTTGCCGAAAGACATCAGCTTCTGCAAGCTTACCATAGTGCTGGTGATATCCTCCCACAATGTGTAGTTGTTGAAAGAGGTACACTTTTCTTTGTACTGGACTACAACGATAGGATACAAGAGGCAGTTGCTAACTTCCGCCAAGCAACACTGTTGCTGCTCATGAAGTTACCGTAAAGGGTACGTGCTATGGATTAAGTTGATTCTAACTCAAAATGCTTCTGTTTTCTTTGTCACAGAAAAATGCAGATCAGTTTGTCTAGTTGACAATGAAGCTGATGAAGCATTGTGCGTAAAAGAAATTCTGTGAGACATGCAACACATCTAATGATAATGCGTAAATGTGCACGGGAGCAGCAGCCGACAGCAGCTTTGTTCTGCTCTCTGCTCTGCTCACAGTAATAATTTTCTCTTTAATTATACGTTATTTCACCAACAATCCATCCAGCATTAATCAGAATGTTCATTTTTACAACACATCAAAGTGTGGGGTCTGGGTGTCCTCCCCCAGGGTTATTTTGAGCATCAAAGACTAATATCCTGCATTCTGATACCCTTTTATGCACCAAGTTATGGTGGGAATAGCCTACCTTTATTTATCCTATGAGAAGGAAAAGACAGATGACGTTCAAAATATATCAAAAATATAATGGAATATAAAGCAGTAAGGGGGCTTTCACATCAGGGACCTAAGTCTGGAAGTTGACCCAAAAGCAACGAGGACAAAATAAAATAATAAAATGTGTGGTGAAGGGTGGCCAGGTTGGCTCAGTGGGTAGAGCAGGTGCACATATACTGAGAGGTTTATTCCTCGACGCAGAGGGCCAGGCCAGGTTTCAAATCTGACCTATGACAATTTCCGCCATTTCTTCCTCCCCTTTCTCACCTAGCTGTCCTGTCAAATTAAAGGCGGAATAAACCCCCCAAAAAAATTCTTTGAATGTGTGGTGAAGGGAGGATACTGGCATTAGTGGAGGCAGAGCATTTGGGCCCGGTCGCTACGAACACAGTACGCACTGCGCTCAGTGAGGAGCGGGTCGATGAAAGACGAGAGAAGTCTCCCTGAATGTTCTGCAGTGTTAATTTAGTTTGCTGTCACATTACTCAACCCTGTATTTGTGAATACAAATATCTGAAGTGAAAGTTCTTAGTGGGTATACCTGCGTATCACGTAGACTACACCACTGGGTTAACACTTTTGCATGGCACTGAATCTGTGTCACATTCTCATTAGGGGCTGAGCCTCCCTAGTGGTCTGATCATAGAATCGCCCCTGGTTTCATGTGATATCGTACAAAAAGTTATGCACACTAAAACGTAATATATCAGACGAAAACTAGGAGCCCGCCGACTGGTCACGTGACATCGGCTACAGAGCTCCGTGCTACAGAAGCGGTTGTTGCTAGCTGTTTAAGCCGCTACAGAGCTTGGTGACGCGGCTACAGACCTCGGTCACAGCTCGTCGTATCAGCGGGAGTTAGTAGATGTGTTTAGCTGCTACAGAGCTCTGCGTTGCCGGCTACGGTGCTCCGCATGGTTCTTCGCATGGTGCTCCGTCAGGTCAGCCATAGTTGGTAGTTCAGTTACCCGAGAATAGGTGACTGTGAGCCGGGTACAGAGCACCGCGAGCTGCCAGTCATTTCAGCAGAGGTCACGGTTAAGTTTAGGCAAGAAAAAGTGAGCGTTATGTGGCGAAGACAGTTAAGTTTAGGCACTGACACCAATAGTTAAGTTTAGGAAAAAGCTCATGGTTTGGATTAGAACACTCCCAAGGAACATTTACTTCCTGGGTGAAAGTCTTTTCTTTCAACCCTATGCGGCTAGCCCCTTTCTTATATAGCAGCAGTCAATGTGGTGAGCACAGCAAAAAAAAACTTGGAAATCGTACAAACTACAGTGCTTATCTTTTCGTAGCTTTTCAAACATATGGTTTATGAGAACAGGCTGCTCTCGCTCTCTCTCTCTCTCTCTCTCACAATACTCTTCAGTAAAATATTTTCATCATCTGGTCATTATGATATGATAAAAGTATGATAGAAGCACACTCTCATATACATTAAATATTATAAGAACAGCTGATTTCTCTCTGTAAACCGCTTCAGCGGGTGGGCAGTTTTTGTGCATGCTATGAAATAGAATCCTGCCGGCGCCACGGTGCGGACCCAGACCCAAGGCGAGTCTGAGTGAGCCAGCTACCCAGAGGAAGAGAGGCTTTTCCCAGTCAGGCTGTGACATAACGCTATCTTCTTCCCCTGCTGCTCAGAAGTGGTAAATTTCAGCCTGTTCTCATGAGCAATACGTTCATAGAGCTACGAAAAGTTAAGCACTGTATTTTGTATGTATTCCACGAATTTGTTGCTTTATACACCCCAATGACTGCTGCTGTATAAGAACGTCTTGCCCTGAATGTCCTGCCATACCCCGTTCAAAAATCTAGTTCCAAAAAGCATTGCTTAATAGTCAATATGAAGAAAAAAGGTAAAAAATTGAACAGCTACATCCAATTCGGCTGACAACATTCTGAGTCGGATCGGCCCTAGTGTATAGATGTATGAACATCATTACTGGTAACAGGTTGTTGCAGTTCCAAACTGTCCGGTCAGTGTGAATGTCACTCAACCTTAATAAAGGTTAAAGACCTTGCTCAAACATTTCTTCTGCAGAACACTCCTGCTGTCACCTCTGCTAATTTTTTCAACCTTTCATTTTGTCACCCCCTCCATATCCAACCCATCAGAGTGGAGGAGGAAAGCCATCTATTAATGAACAAATTGGAATTGTCATTAGGCTGGCCGTGCAGGGAGATGGGCCTTCTGAAAATAAAGGAAAATCCTGCTTAATTAATGGTGACATCAATCATGGTTAGGCCCGATTGGCTAAGAGGCGGTCCATCTCCTGTCTGATTTATAGGCAGGACGCGATGAGTGCAGGTGAAGCGATGACAGAGTAAGAGAGGAAGAGAGATATAAATAGAATCTTCAAAGTTTGTTCCTTGATACTTCATGTGTTTTTTCCTGGACTATGGTATGTACTGAAACACTAAGCCTTCTCTAAACCTCATTAACGCCACCACACAACTGTCAAGCTAAATACAAAAGACCAACCCTAAAATGCAGTTTTATGGAAATACACCTGGATCACATTTTCTGCTGCAGCATTTTCTTCCATATATTTTGAGTGTTAAAATGGCATCTTACACTCCAGCTGAGTGGGCAAACTTTGTAAATTAAAACCTATGCATGTGGCTCAATAAGTGGCTTAATCAGAGATGCAGAGTGCAGAGGTAAAGTCTAAATGAATGACTACTCAAAGCGCTTTTACATATTACAGGCATCATTCACCATTCACACACTGTGGCCGAGGCTGCCATACTAGGTGGCACCTGCTCATCAGATAAACATTCAGACACATTCACACACTGATGGCGCAGCATCAAGGGACAATTCAGGATTCAGTGTCTTGCCCAAGGCACTTTGACATGGGACTGCAGGGCCAAGTGCATGGTTGTGGTTTTGAGTTGAAATTTAGTTTTTCCTTTTACTGTGTTAATTCATTCCCTGTTTCCTACTGTCTCATGTGTTTCTATATTCCCTGTGTTGTACCCATGTTCTATCTGTGTGGTTTTCCTAGCTTCTTCCTTGTGTATGTTTCATGCTTCAGTTTCCTGTTTTATTTTGTAGTCTCTCTGGGTACATCCCATGTCCCTTGTTTGATAGCTCCATGACTCCTCGGTCCTCGGCTGAACCAGAAGTTTTCTGTCCCTCCTCTGTGAAGGCCGTCTCAAAGCTCTTATTTCTGCCCCAAGGAGCTAGCATCGAGGAGGGATCACCGAGGAGCTATAGCCGAGGATGCACGAGAGCAGCCTTCCCGGAAGCCATGCAGCTGAAAGCCATGGCTAACTCTGCCCATACAGCCAACGTATTCACGTAACGCTTCAGAGGAAAGGATGGCTCATCCCTCTAAAAGTACATTTCCTCGGTTCCTCTCTCCTCCCATGATTTCCACGCCGCTCTCCAGTGCCTCCTCAGTGGGACGGACTAAGACCCGATGACTCAAGTGAGGGAGTCGAGGAGGCAATTTAAGCGAAATGAGAAACTCATAGCTGTGTTTCAAACCGTTCCCTATCATGAAAATAGTGCAGCATTTTGTAGTGGTTTGCGAATTCTACGTGGTTAATTTCATTCTCCATAGTCCATTATAAAATACCCACAATGCACAGTTAATTTGAGTGTACATACGATGTACCCTACATACTACTCCCGTATACTACAATGCAACACTACCGTGTTTTCCCGGAGAAGAAGAAGAAGCAGAAGCACCCGCAAAAACTGAAAAGGAAAAATGGAGCGGGCCTTTGTTTGAAACATTCAAAATGTAACCTGCAACATACGTATATACAACCTTTTACTTTCCTCCTGGGTGCTCGGTTTGTTTCAGGGATGTATTACTGGGGATTTCCACCGAATGCAGAACATCGGCTTGGTGCTCCGCCATCCGTCAATACCCACCAAGTCCGGATTTGTTGCGGCACGGCATGACTGACTGTAGTCATGAGGACCCACGAGATCTCGCGAATTCACGTAGAATAGAACCACAAAACCAACAACAGTTTGTTTCCATCCAGAGGAGTAGAGGGGAAACAACAACAACAATAACAGCTGTATTTTATTTTGAAAATTAACCATATGTTTTATTTTGTTTCTGTGCTCAACTTCCTGTCCTGCACTATCTGCCTTGTGCGGGATCCGCGGACGTTCTGCAACCGGTGGAAATTAGCAGTTAGAAGTATTTTTGTTTGCTTCCTGTGTCATGTCTTGTTTTACTTCCTGTCTTGTGTTTTCCCGCCTCTGTGGTTGTCTGCCTCGCCCTGATGTGTTCCACCTGTTCCTCAGCCCTCATGTCACCTGTCTCTGCTTTACTACCCTTGTTACCTTGTGTATTTAGTCTGTTTGCTTTCTGTGTCTGTTGTCGATTCATCGTTGTTTCTCCTAATGGCATCCCCTGCGTGTCTTCTTCCTTGTGGTTTTGTTTTCCTAGTCTTCTAGTTTTTTCAAGTGGTTTTTGGATTTTTGTTGGACTTCCCTTTTTGCCTGCCTGCCTGCCTGCCTCAGGACACCGTTCTTTGTAAGTCTTTTCATTCAAATAACTCTTCTAAACTGCTCACTGCCTCCACGCCTCCACACTCTGCACTTTTGGGTCCAAGCCTGGGTTCCTCAGACATGATAGGCCAGGGATCAAACCAATTAAATTTAGTTCAATTCAACTCAATTTTATTTATAGTATCAATTCATAACAAGAGTTATCTCAAGACACTTTACAGATAGAGTAGGTCTAGCAGTGCCAGCCCGAGTCGTTTTGGGGGCCCCTAAGCAGAATTTGATTTGACCACGTGGAGTCACCTGTGCTTGACGATTATTGACACAAATGTCACACTATAATGTTACATTATAAATCAATACAGTGACGGATTATGAACTACTGTCCCCCTGTCCCCCCCGCCCCCCGTACTTAAAAACAATGATGAAAGATGACAATTAAATGACACACACACAATTATGATTATTCATGCCAATTTTATGTAAATATATATTGGTTTGAGTGTTTTCCCTACCATTGTATTGGGGGGGCACCCTCCGTGAAAGATTGACAAAATGATATTATGCTATATATTCAACAAATTATATAATTATGCTATATGTTCAACAACTAAACGGATGCGTGAGATAAAGCTGTTTTCACACATACAGGTTCACTTCTCGTTCTTCAGCAAAAGTTCAATTCATTTAGACTTTAGTCGCGCAATGTTGCCCCTATTTTCACCTGTTGCTGAGTAACGTAGCTACATTAACATCCCATGGTCTCATGAGTGTAGCCTACCTGTAGCAAGCTCCTTCATAGTAACTAGTGGTAAAAAAAAAAACATTGAAGAGGAACTCCATGCTACAGAGCGGCGATTGCTAGTTGTTTAAGCCACTACAGACCTCCATCACAGCTCGGTCGTATCAGCGGCATTTAGTAGATGTGTTGAGCTGCATCAGAGTTCCTCAACACCGGGTCCGGTGCTCCGTCAGGTCAGCGGTAGTTCGTGGTTCAGTTATTCGAGAATAGGTGACTTTGAGCCGGGTACAGAGCACAATGAGCTGCCGTCATTTTGGCGGATATTACGATTAAGTAAGTATTGAAACGAGTAGTTAAGAAAATAACAAATATTTGCCACTGTTGCTGCCATGTTGTTTGTGTATCTCCATGGCAAACGCGTGGGGGGAGGGCTGGGCCCATTCTGAACTACGGGAGCCCAGATGGGACCGTTGGCGAATGTTAAGAGGAAAAAACAACACTCGATTGGGGGCCCCCTGGTGGTAGTAGTAGGACGCAGCAGGACGTAGCAGGGCACTGCAGAGCATAGCAGGTGTAACAGGTCATAGCAGGACGCGCAGCAGGACCACGGCGACAGGCTGCAACCATATTTAGGGGCCACCCTAATTCCTAGGAAACATGCTGGGCGAAAAGAATACATATGGACTCTGGGGTATAAGCTCCCAAGAGCTAGGTTAGTAACAAGCATTTCTGGAACATGGAAGCACACAGATGGAAAAAGAGAGGAGAGAGAATCTCAGTGTGTCAAAGGAAGTCCCCTGGCAGTCTAAAACTATAACCACCAGTCTAGGTGAACGCTGCAACTCCTCACTCCCTAACTATAAGCTTTATCGAAGAGGAGAGTTTTAAGTTTACTGTTAAAGGAACACGCCGACTTATTGGGAATTTAGCTTATTCACCGTAACCCCCAGAGTAAGACAAGTCGATACATACCCTTCTGATCTCCGTGCGTGCTGTAACGCTGTCTCACGGCTCCAGCATTAGCTTAGCCTAGCACAGATCCTGCAGGTAACTGGTTCCAACTAGCCTACTGCTCCAAATTGTGACAAAAGTGACAAAATAACGCCAACATGTTCCTATTTACATGTTGTGATTTGTATAGTCACAGCGTGTACAAAAAACAACGTAACATGAGACACAGCTGTCTTCTAACAGTAAACAAACCGGGAACTATATTCTCAGACAGGCTTGCTGCGAGCATATCACTCCGCCCAAGTACTATATTCTTCCGCCTGAGAATATAGTTCCCAGTTTGTTTACAGTTAGAAGACGGCTGTGTCTCATGTTATGTTGTTTTTTGTACACGCTGTGACTCTATAAATCACAACATGTAAATAGGAACATGTTGGCGTTATTTTGTCACTTATTCGGAGCAGTAGGATTGCTGGAACCAGTCACCTGCATGTTCTGTGCTGGCCTGATGCCGCTGGAGCCGTCAGACAGCATTACAGCACGCACAGAGATGAGAAGGGTATGTATTGACTTGTCTAACTCTGGGGGTTACGGTGAATAAGCTAAATTCCCAATAAGTCGGCGTGTTCCTTTAAATGTGGTGATGGTGTCTGCCCCCCGGACCCAGACTGGGAGCTTGTTCCACAGGAGAGGAGCCTGATAGCTAAAGGCTCTGGCTCCCATTCTACTTTTAGAGACTCTAGGAACCACAAGTAACTCTGCATTCTGGGAGCGCAGTGCTCTAGTGGGGCAATAAGTTACTCAGAGCTCTTCTAGATATGATGGTGCTTGACCATTTAGAGCTTGTAGGTCAGGAAAAGGATTTTGAATTCAATCCTGGATTTTACAGGAAGCCAATGCAGAGAAGCTAATACAGGAGAAATATGATCTCTTTTCTTAGTTCTTGTCAGAACACACACTGCAGCATTCTGGATCAGCTGGAGAGTCTTAAGGGTTTTATTTGAGCATCCGGATAGTAAGGAATTACAATAGTCCAGCCTTGAAGTAACGAATGCATGGACTAGTTTTTCAGTATAGTTTTGAGATAGGATGTTCCTAATTTTGGCAATGTCACGAAGGTGAAAAAATGCTGTTCTTTAGGTTTGTTTTAAGTGGGCGTTAAAGGATATATCCTGATCAAAAATAACTTCTAGATTTCTGATTGTAACTATATCTATGGATAATGAGTTTCGGAGGTATTTAGGGCCAGGCACAATCACTTCAGTTTTGTCTGAGTTTAACATCAGAAAATTGTAGGTCATCTATGCTTTTATATCTTTGATGCATGCTTGGAGTTTAGTTAACTGACTGGTTTCGTCTGGCTTAATTGATAGGTATATTTGGGTGTCATCTGCATAATAATGAAAATTAATTGAATGTTTCCTAATAATATTGCCTAGGGGAAGCATATACAAGGTGAGTAGAATTGGTCAAAGCACTGAGCCTTGTGGAACGCCATGGCTAACTTTAGTGTATGGATGATTTATCGTTAACATTAACAAATTGATATTGATCAGATAAATAGGACTTAAACCAGCTTAGTGCAATTCCTTTAATGCCAACTAAGTGTTCCAGTCTCTGTAGCAGGATGGTATGGTCAATATTGTTGAATGCAGCACTAAGATCTAGTAAGACAAGTATGGAGACAAGTTCTTTGTCTGAAGCAGTTAGAAGGTCGTTAGTAATTTTCACCAGTGCCGTTTTTGTACTATGATGTATTCTAAATCCTGACTGAAAGTCCTCAAATAAGCTATTGCTATGTAGAAAATCACATAACTGATTGGCGACTACCTTCTCAAGGATTTTGGAGAGGAAGGGGAGATTAGATATAGGTCTATAGCTGGATCTCAGGATCAAGGGTGGGTTTTTTCAAAAGAGGTTTTATCACAGCTACTTTAAATGACTGCGGTACATAACCTGTTAATAAAGACATATTGATCATATCTAGTAATGAAGTGTTAACAACGGGTAGCGCTTCTTCAAGTAGGCTCGTTGGGATGGGGTCTAAAAGACAGGTAGATGGCTTAGCTTAAGAGACCTTTAACAGTAGTTGTTGAAGGTTTATAGGCTAACAGCAGTCTAAGTATATGTCAGGTCTTGCCGTTCTTTCTAGCAGTCCAGCGGTTAAAGGTGAACCATTAGAAGTTGAGGGCAAAAGGTGATGAATTTTATATCTAATTGTTATAATTTTATCATTAAAGAAGCTCATGAAGTTGTCACTACTCTATAGGAATAGAATGCTCAGTAGAGCTGTGACTATGTAGCCTGGCTACAGTGCTGAAAAGAAACCTTGGGTTGTTCTTATTTTCTTCTATTAATGATGAGTAATAGTCTGATCTGGCATTTATGAGGGCCTTCCTATAGGTTTTCAAACTGTCTTGCCAATCTAAACGACATTCTTCCAGTCTTGAGCTGTAAAGATGAAGATGAAGAAGAAGACATACTTTTTTAATCCTGCATGGGGAAATTACATTTTTACACTCTGTTGTTACAGTTACAGACAATACACCCCGGGCCGAAATGCACACACATGCCCTATAAATGCACTACTGGAGAGATGTCAGAGTGAGGGAGCTGCCCATGGACAGGTGCCCCAAGTAGTTCGGTGCCTTGCTCAAGGGCACCTGGGCAGTGGTGAACTGGCACCTCTCCAGCTAACAGTCCACCACCGCACTTCGATTTGATTAGTCGATTAGTTGTCAACTATTACATTAATCACCAACTATTTTGATAATAGATTATTCGGTTTGAGTAATCTTTTTAAGAAAAAGAATTCTGTCAAAATTCTCTGATTCTAGATTGTTACAATACATTCTCATTCCCAGCCCGTCAAAAGGCGGCGCTCGGTCAGTTGCCTTTAGCATTTGTTTATAACGCAAAAGCAGCAGAGCTGTGGACTCAAGACGTTTTTCTGTTGTCTCAGACTCATCTCAGACTCGTTGGTATTTGGACTCGGACTTGTCTCGAACTCAGCCATTGGACTCGCCAAATATTTGAGTTGGTCTTGACCCAGTCCAGCACTATATGCTTTTGTTCTAAAGTAACCTACTCCTTCAAAACAAAACCATTGATCAAGTGCGCTCGTTCAGAAAACTGGTATTAGTTTAATTCAAAATCCATCCAGAAGAGGCATCGTGATTGGTCGCCTGGTATACACCTGGCTGCATCATATACTGTACCTCAATCATCAGGTATCAATCATTGTCATTTTGGCCACAGACACAATGTCAGCGAGCACTTTTTACTTTTAAGTTTTACTTTTAAGTTTATTTGAATAGGGACAAGTATGTTACATAAACTCATGTTATATACTACAACATTTTAGCCGAAGCTAATTCTCAATGTCCGTCCCTAGTGGGCCTTTACATAAAATTCAACAATACATAGTTAAAATAAACATTAAAACAGTGTAACACAATAACAAGGAAGCCAATAGTCAGTGGTCACATGCTTGACCTCTGATTAAAAAGTTTGACTCTCCTTTCAGTTCAGGGGGTAAAATATTCCAGGCTTTTGTGCCTTGTACAGAGAAAGCTGATTGTCCAAATGAAGTACTACATTTCGGGATCTGGCAGTTTCCGTTCTGAACTCCTCTAGTCCGTGAACCCACAGCCCTGAGAGCAACTATGCACTCACTCAAGACCTGTGGCGCTTGCTGATTTAAACATTTATTGTATTTATTGCATAAGCTTCAACAAAGAAAATTTAATGTAATTTACAAAAGATAGAATATTTAAATTCCTCAGACTAACACAGTGATGTGACCTAATGGATTTCCTATCTAAGATTTTAACCGCCCTGTTATAAATCATTTGAATTGGCTTAACTGAAGTAACAGTAGCCTGTGACCATGTGCAGATGCAGTAACTTATATGCGAGAAGATCATGGCATGCATGAAAGTGTGAGCAGCATAAAACGGTAGGTAGTCCCTGATCAATCTGAATGTGTAAAGATTAGCTTTGGCTACTTGACATATTTTTTTTATATGACTGTCAAATTTAAGTTGAGAGTCAAGTACAAGGCCCAGGTATTTGACATCTGAGACCTGCTGGATCTTATGCCCATTTATCCATAAATTTAGTTCTTCTGACATGGACTTGAATCTTGAGGCAAAGCAAATAGACATAGTCTTTTTAACATTCAATGTCAGCCCTGCATTTTGAAACCACTCCGCCACATTTTGCAGGTATTTTGCCAGTTCAACAGAAACTGCATGCACACTTTTCCCTCTCACATAAACCACTGCATCGTCAGCATACATCTGAAAACCTGCTGTAGGACATGAGTTTGGCAGATCATTAATATACAAAGTAAAAAGCAATGGCCCAAGAATGGACCCTTGCGGTACTCCTGTATTCATTTTTAAGAATGTAGACATTTCATTATTAACCACCACACACTGATCTCTTTGTTCGAGATATGATTTAAACCATTGTAAGGTTAATGGTGAAAAGTTAAAATTGGAGAGTTTGTGGATAAGGATATCATGATTTAAGGTGTCAAATGCCTTTTTGAGATCCAAAAAGACGGCACCAACGATTTGTCCCTTATCTATTGCCGATTTTATTTGTTCCACAAAGAAACAATTTGCCGTTTCGGTGGAATATTGAGGACGGAAGCCAAATTGTAAAGGGTGTAAAATGTTATTTGATTGTATAAAAGTCATAAGTTGACCATACACTATTTTCTCTAACACCTTTGAAAATACCGGTAAGATGCTTACAGGGCGATAATTGCATGCCTGGTAGGGTGTTCCTGACTTAAATAATGGCATAACTTTAGCCTGTTTCCATATTGTAGGGAATTGTCCGCTCTTAATAGACAAATTGATCAAGTGTGTTAGAGGCTTTACAAAATTGTTTCTATTTCGTTTCAAAAGGACTGTGTTTATGTGAAAAAGATCCTTACTATAACTGTTGTTTACTGAATCTATCGTTTCAAGCCCTTTTACTTCATTAATCAATTGAAGTGAAAACGAAGAGTATTGGTTTATTGATTGTAGAGTGAACTTTGGCTGTTCTACCTTAACTTGTTGCACCAGTTCTTCCACTGACGAAACAAAAAACATATTAAATTCCAATGCTATTTGTTTACTGTCCCTAATCTGCCTATCTCCATTTCTAAGTTCATGAATGGTCTTTGATTTGCCTGATGGTTTCACAATGCCATTTATTTGCTTCCACATTATGAGAGGACTTCCCTTGGCTTCTGTTATTGTTTTGATATAATACTCCGCTTTTGATTTTCTCTTATTTTTAGTGACTCGATTTCTGAAACTTTTAAAAGTATTTATATCACTACTTAGTTTGGTCTTAACTGATTTTTTTAGGGCCAGATCTCTTTCTTTCATTAATTTTTTTAAGTCCTCATTAATCCAGGGTAATGTTCTCTTCTTCAAATGCTTTTGCTTTTTGAGAAATTTAAAGATAATCCCTTCAACCTTATCCATTACCTCTTTACAGCAGCTATGCACATTGTCGTTGTCCATAACTATGCTCCAGTCAAGAGCATTTAATTCATTATCAACAGCAGAAAAATCTCGCTTTAAAATAGACAATATATTTGAATGAGTTTTATTTATATTTATTAAACGTTTTTTAGATAATTTTCGGGCAACAAGAATCATGTTATGATCAGACAAACCAGTTAGAAAATTGTATGATCTCAAAATACGATCATCCTTGTTCGAAAAAACTAGATCTATTTGTGTTCTTGAAGATTTTGAGATCCTTGTAGCGCCCTTAATTAATTGAGAAAACTCAAATTTTGTCATTAAGGTTTTGAGTTTTTTCTTTTTACCAGAATTAGACCAGTCTATATTGAAATCACCCAATACAATAACTTCGGACTTATGGGACACCAATTTCATCAATTTGCTCAGCTCATCATAAAACACATCTTTAAAAGAAGGAGGATTATATAAAATCACAATTTTAAAATGCATACTTGTTGATAATGAGATTTCAACACAAATAAATTCCATATTTAGTTCATGTTCAAAAGTGACTTCTGTGCATGTCATGTAATCTGTTAAATAAAGTGCCACTCCTCCTCCTCTTCCAAATTTTCTGTCATTTCTGAAACATTTATAACCTGGGATATCAATTAAACCTGTTTGAATCCCCTTATGAAGCCAGGTTTCACTCAGGCCTAAAAAGTGTAAGTTCGAGTCCATTAGCAACGATTTAACCTCATCATGCTTTGGCAGCAGGCTCCTAATATTCAAATGCGCTCCAAATATGCCTTTAGGTTTGCTTTTGCTGTCCCATAAAATTTTAGCATGGTTCACAGTGGGAAAAAACTGGTGAGATTCATGTTTACTCACTGTTTTTAAAGATGTATCATGCATCTGTCTTTCATTCCGACAATGATTTCCCGAGTCCTTCTGCGCTTGCATCTCCATAGCACTGGACAATGTTCCACTGTCAAGGCTAGCCAACCTTGCCTCGGAAACAGGGCATACTCGCAGTAGTACGTCCTCCTGCGATGCAATTCTCCTTTCATCCTGCGCCGGAGAGTGTAGCGCCAGTTCAGCCTCGTTCACCGGCGCTTGTCCTCCTGCACGCTCCTGTCCAGGCCCCGGGGCACAGCTTCCCTCTGGTAGCAACACACCCATCGCAGAGAGGAGAACATCCGCAGCGGTGTCCGAGACGCAGAAAGCCGGCGTACCCAGCCGGGCGATGTCCCTCACCTGCGTCACCTCCACCTCCAGCTCTTTAGTAGTTTTCGTCCAAACGGCTAGCATCTTTTTCTTTCGAGTATATGGTATGTCCGGTTTAGTGCTGCGAACGGATCTTGCAACCCCGTTATCCAGGATTGCAGTGAAAATTATAAATTGACCATGTCCATATCCAAACGTGTTAGAAACTTTGGAGATACGGGGATCCTTCAAACAGCTCTTCTGCTAAAATGATCACTTTACTGTACATTTGTACCGTCGAAAGTAACAGCGCTCCGCCGCAAAACCCAATTAAAATAAAGACATTTATCAACTTTGAGTGATGAGAGGGGTAGCGTGTTCCTTTGCTTACAAGGGCTTTCTTGCGTCTTACGCTCCATTGTGCTTTAGGTAGGCCTGGCTGTTTTTTCTTGGCTGGAGAAGGCGACACCAATACTTTATAAAATAACACGAGCAACACGGAGCCCAACAAACCGTAGTGCCATGCATTAATTTTATATTCACCGACTCCTTCAGTCTGCCAAACCACCACATGCGCCATTTTCTTTGTACTATGAATTCTTCAGGACAACTAATACGTTTAAGAATGGGAACATTTCCATTTTATATTTTAGGTAAATAATATGGCTAATTTGATCCTATAGTGTGTTACTCTGCACTTTCTTTTTGATTATTACAAATAATAAAGCAAAATGATCATCTTTGAAAAGAAGATATACTGTCTCTCACATCACATAGGTCAGTAAGTGGTCTTGAAGAGGATTCTTTTTTTCTGTCTCTCATTTGGACTCAGGCTTTACTTGGACTCAAACCTCTTTGGGCATGGTCTTGACTCTGTCTCAGGTCTTGGACTTGTCTTGGACTCGACAAAGGTGGACTTGACTACACCGAGCGATTCTCTATGCTTGGCATTTTGTTCATTGCACCTCAAAGAAAGTTTCGGTTAAAGAGTAACTGTTGCTCTAATAAATTATAACGACATATATCAAACCAGTAATACCTGAAATGTAGAATAAATGGCCTTTTATGATGAAATATCTGCAGTTCTGATTTTAAAGTCAGAAAATCCATGTGCAATATTCCAGGGAAGTAACAGAAAAACCAGTTTGACGACAGTGAATGCAGTACGGAAGTGATTTATTGAGTTTTTAACTTGTTGCTAACTATAGTTAGCTCGGTTAGTTGTAATGTTACAGCTGTCCAATTAGCTAGCTGACTCAGCCGTGGGCTACAAAGAGCTGAACCCAGAAAGGAAACCATCTCGGTAACGTTATTGCATTCCCTGTCGTAAGCTTTAGTCCCAGTCTGGCGACACTGAATCAGCTAGCTAAAGCGCTAGCATGGCGGAATGAATTGAATCTGATTGAATCGCTCTGAAACTGCCTGGCGGAAACCCAGCTTAACGCATATTCAGCGCTATTGGCTACTGTAAATGCTAATCACTATCTGCGAAGTGACAAGTCCCTCCCTACTCGTTGCTTTCGTTGGTTTGATTGGTTAGCTAGCTTTAGCCATTACAAGTGCAACCAAAAAGCACCCTTCACCATCAAATTTGCTCGGCATTAGCCGTTAACGGAGCTTTTGGTGTCGGTGACCACAGCTAGATTGATGGGACCAAACACAGCAGAGACCAGTTTTTCGACTGAGATTACACTACTGAGAGGGTTTTCTTTCCGGGTTTGGCTCTTAGCAGCCCTGGCCTGAGTCAGCTAATTTAACAGCTGTACACCTAACTGAATTCACTAGCTAACGGCAGCTAACTACAGTTAGCGGTTACTTTAGTAAGTAACTGTCCCGTTCTCATGCTGCATCTCAGTTAAACATAGGTCCCAACCCAGAGCGTCAAAAAGTAGAGTTTTAGATTCTCTGCCCGAGCCCGAGCCCGACCCGAGCCCGACCCGAGCCCGACCCGAGCGCGGCCCGACTTCGGGCCGGACTGAGCTGTTATTTTCCGCCACTATCCTCGGGCCGGGCCGGACCCTTGATCAAGCATTTTTTTTAATCATTACTTTAGCCTAATTGGGTGGGGAGAAAGCTATGCCATAATCAGAACTATTATCTATTTAGGCCAAAGTAACAAATGTGTCCAAAAAATTACACAAGTTGGACTACAGTTACAAAATGCAACATGTGTCATGCGCGAAGTCTCCTTCTCTCACACGCATCACCGGGGCTGCGGGCTGTATTGTGGAGCTTAAGTGCAACATGGAGCTTGAGGATGTAAAGAAAAAAAGAAAAACGTGAGAATTACCTTTGAGCAAGTTTGGAGGAAAGTCGGAAGTATGGAGCCATTCTAAACAAGTCATGGGCAGTGACAACATATGTGTCGGCTTTGTTGAGTGCATTAAGTGCGGCCGCTGTTCGCCTATGACAGCAAATAAAATGGAGACTTGGATGATGAACAGACACATGAAGCAGGCTCGCCAAGTCAGAAAAGATGATAATCAGCCTTCAACGTCCTCTTTTGTTAGTTCTCCAAGCATAGGCTACCCTTGAGGGCGAGGCAAGCGGGCAAGCCCTCACAGAGAAAATACGTTGAGTTTTTTACGTTTCTTTATTCAGATCCATTTGCGATCTGTTCCATTCTGAATAAACAAACAGCGCAGTTTGCATGCTTCGCTCCTGTTGCATTATTCATTAAGATAATTTTAAACAGATTTTGCAGTTCAAACAACTCTGAATTGTTGAGAACGTCAGTTATAACGGCCCACGGATTAAAAAAGTGTTGGGTTGAAATCGGGCTCGGGCTCATAATTCCAGTTAATGTGTTGGGCCGGGCCGGGCTCGGACACAACGTGCATGGGCTCGGGCTCGGTCGGGCTTGATTTTTTGGGCCCGAACGAAGCTCTATCAAAAAGTGAGGCCAAGAGTCCCGGCCAAGCGTGTCTAAATATGATGCTATAGGAGACTCTTTGCGTGAATAACAAATGCCAAAGGCACCTCGTTTTTTGAAGTGCTGGGAGTGAGAATGTGTTGTCTGGGGACGGTGCTGAAGCAAGAGAGAGAGAGAGAGAGAGATATAGAGAGAAAGAAGATGGGGTATTAGCAGACGAGAGAGAGAGATTGGAGCAGAAGAGAGTTAAAGGTTAGTGGTGAAGATATAAAGTGATACACTGATACAGTAGCTAGAGTCTGAGGTTTGAGCTCCTCCAAAACCAGCGGAGGTGTCCTGCCTTGTTACCCCGGCTTGTGAGTAAAGTTACAGGGTAAGTTTCGGAGGCTCTGGATAATATTCTTGATTGAGTAATTTTTTTAAATGTTAGAAAAAAAGGTTAAAAATAAAGTACAAAGGCTGAGGCCTGAAGTCTTCAGAATGTCAAAAGAAAAATATGTTCAGTAGCCTAATATAAAAGGAAGCTTCAGTGGACTAGTATTCTTTTTCAATGTGGTCCAGGAACAGCCTTTACACTGAACTGATCTGTTATATGGCAGGAGAGCGACGCAGAGAGACAAGGCAGACAAGTTTATGGAGAGGAGGAAATCGTATTACAAAGAGTCATTAACACGCACTCTCTCACACACACACACACACACACACATGCAGGCTTAGCACATGTCAGTTGTTGCTCCCATCCTGCAGGCAGTGATGAAGTACTGTATGTGTGTGTTCATTTGTCTCCCTCCAGCTAGCAAGTAAGCCGTCCAAAACACAACCTGCTGTTTGGACAATACACCCTGATGGCAGGCTGTAAAACAATTTTGTGTGTGTGTGTGTGTGTGTTTGTGTGTGTGTGTGTGTGTGTGTGTGTGTGTGTGTGTGTGTGTGTGTGTGTGTGGATGAGTGTGTGTTTCTCTGTCACCGTATTGTTTCTGCGGTTTAAATAACGTAACTCTTCCTGCCCCCTCTGTCTAATGAATATGATAAAATGAAAACATGGAATCAAATAAGAAGTCATGAAAAAGAAAGATGTTGTGGTTTCACTAGTTGTATGTTTCTGGCCGAAAAGGTCGCCGGAAGACGTCCAGGGGCGGCCCGCTGGGGGGCGCCCCACAATAACGGGATGGCGGAGGTTGGGTTTAGGAAAAAACTTACGGGGAAAGGGCGCCTTAAACGCCGGGAGACGCGCCACAGTAACACGCGGGTAAAACACCACAATAACGAGACGGTTGGGGTTAGGGAAAAAAAAGAACGGGGAAAGGAACCGTCACACGCGGGACACGCCGACAAAGGAACTGCAACACGCGGGACAAAGGTACTGCCACACGCGGGGCGCGATCCCCAGTCTCCGGCGTGAAAGTCCTGTGTTGTTTGACCCATCCACCACCCCGACCAACCTCCCTACGCGGATTTTCGGCTTTTTATATTACTCCCTACAATTTCATTCTGTGGCCACAAAATATGCTTCCCATTGAAATACAATGGTTCACATTTTCGTGTTGTCCACCACGTAAAAAAACGACAAAAACGTCTCCGTGAACACGTATCAATAGATTCAAATAACGTCACATTTACACGAACTTCCATGAGACCGGGCTGGTCAAACACAGGACTTTCACCCAGGAGACCGAGGATCACCCTGCGTGTCACGTTCCCTAAACCCAACTGTCCTGTTCTTCTTTTCCTAAACCCAACTGTCGCTTTCTTCTTTACCTAAACCCAACTGCTTTTCTTAAACCAAACTGTCCCGTTCTTCTTTACCTAAACCCAACTGTCTCTTTCTTCTTTTCCTAAACCCAACTTTCCCATTCTTGTCCTGCGTCACAGAAACGTACGTTTTATGCCCCAAAAGTGACGCCAATAGTCCCGACCAAGTGCGTTTAGATAAAGCGCGTTTAGATATGACGTTAAGGGAGACTTTTAACGTCAATAACATCGCCAAAGGCAACAAGCGTTCGTATTTTACACAATGGGAGTCAGAATGTGTTCCATAGCCACATCATGCCATCATTGTCCAACTTCAGCCATATGAAGCAAAACTAATATTTGTAAAATAGACAATTCAGCATACATTTTGCAGAGCTGACAGGTAACCAATATTGTGAAACCAGTTAAAGGTGCTGTAGGTAGGATTGCAAAGATCCAGGACTTTGAACATCAACAACTTCTCAGTCCCTCCCCCCTTTCTGCTAAAGCCCAAAACGGTCTCCTAAGCCCCTCCCCCCACAAGGGAGAATTCATGCGTGTGCATGAGCAGTGATTGACTTAGACACCTTTAAATATGAGTCTGTTAGGAGTCGCTTTGGTGGCATACCAACAATTACAATTACAGCTTCATTAGACAGTGACGTTACGTTGCTCATGGTTTCCTGCTCTCCACACTGTATTGCTTTGCTCTTCTTAATGGACAGAATGTCGAAGTTTAGCTGAAAGCAGGTCAAAGCCCATGCTGTTTGCTTTAAGTGGTATGGTTTGATGAGCATTGTTGCTTGAGACCTAGATTTATGACTGGTTCTCTGTGAATGTTGTGCACATGACAATAAAGACCTTAAAAACTTGAAACTGTTTCCACAGTTCTGTGCAGGTTGTTAAATAAAACTTCGCATTTAAACAAGAATTAGTTAATTCATTATCTTTAACTGTGTTGTTGATAGGAATTGTAAGACACATATTTTGTTGTCCCATTTTACCTAATTAAAAAGAACTTGTCATGACAAATCAAGTCCCCTAGCAAGAATTCAGCAGTGCAAACCAGTTTTCGTTTCTGAATCTTGGAATCTTGTCAGTCTCTTTCTGTTTGCCTCTCAGTCTCCCCCTCGTTTGTTTTTCCTCCATTTTTCTGGTAATAAATGGAGTGGGTTTTTTTCCGCTGGTACCCCTGTCACTGTTATCTCTCCACTTCATCCACCACTTACTGGTGCCTCAATCACTCATTCCTCTCCCTCTTTTCCTTGTTTTTCTGTCTGTCCAGTCCTCTTTATTTCAGTCTCATCCTCCTCCTGCCATCATCCATCTCTCTCCTTTGCTTCCCTGGTCAGTTCAAAGCTTGCCTGCCGTTCTCTTTCCTTTTTCCATATTTCTTTCCATTTCTTTTTCTTGTTGTTGACTACTTTTCCTGTGGACAAAAGAATATAATTATCTTCTATTTGTTCTCTTCTCTCTTTTCTTCCTTGTTTGTCTTCTCTCCCCTGTTCCTCTCATCGTGTTTCTGTCCATATGAATGTCTGCTCAGAGTCTGGAACAGATAGCATCTCTATTGAAGCTCCAACCACACTGACCCTGTCACCCTGTTCCCTTTTATTCTCTCCTTTAATGGTGTTTTTTTTGTGTTTTCTTTGGCTTATGTTCTGTCTCCTGTACCTCCTTCCCATCTGACATCCACACCCTGTCACTATAAAACTGTCACGATGCTCATAAGGTGGCAGGCAGGGCCTCACTGATCGCTCTCGAAAACACGCTCAGGTGGCTGAAGAAATGGGTAGGCTCCATCAAGCATCAGGCCACCCAGAAAAGTTCTACTTGGCACTGAAATGTTTCTTTAGACCATGACAGTACAAAAGGTATCATGTAGCATAGTCTATATCCTTGACGTTCCACTTCCGGAATTGCTCCGGTGCTACAGGAAATTCCGCCGGATGTATGAATTTTCGCCGATGTCCGTTTCCATTGTGTTGGAATTTTAAACTCCGGTGGATTTATGAGGACTATGGTTGACTGCACCTCAGATCTCTGCAGGGTAAATCCAGGCAGCTAGCGAGACTATCTGTCCATTCTGAGTTTCATCTCGCACGACTATTATGCAATGCGGAGTTTAGCGCCGCCAATGACGACTGTTATTGGTTTAAAGAAATGCCATTAAACCAGAGCACGTTGCAAAGCGAGACTACACGTATCATAACAACAGATTATTGAAAGAGCTACAGAACATTCGCCAAACAAGGCGAATAATATTGGTTTCACAAAGGTGTTATAATGGTTTCAATGCACCAAATAAGGTCAAATGTAGTTCCAGTGATTGTGTAGAATATTACATTTTGTGCAATGGCCTCTGTGAACACTCAATTCTGATTGGCTGCAGTGTGTCCATTAAAATGTGTTACCAAGTAGTTCCGGTGAAACTGTGTGCTCACCGTTCAGAGTGAATGCGCTTCCATTTACAATTTATCGCAACACGTTAACAAGCTTATGTCTTATTTACTACGCTGAGTGTCGTCCTCTGAACATCACAGGATGCCCCTGAACTTACTGATACTGATAACTTTTTCACACAGCAATCATCTCACATACCATTCGCTTCAACTCACAATTTCAGGCTTATTTATCATTTGTTTAACCCTCCTGATGTCCTAGTCAAATTTGACCCATTTTCAAAAAATTGGGTTTTTTTTCAACCAAATTGTCAAAAAAATGAACGTGGATGGTTCCAAACAACAGTTACTCTTCACAAGTAAAATAAATAATTAGTTCACTACTTTCATTGAATTGGGTTGTTTTATTCAATTTTATAGCATTTTAAAAAATATTGATAAAAGAACGAAAAAAGTGACAAAAATGTCGGGAAACGCTTCAAAAACGTGGGGGAAAAAAACAAAAAACGTCAAAAGCGCAGAACAAATCGACAAAAACATCAGAAAAAAGTGACAAAAGACTTTGACAAAAGTGACGAAAACATCTGGAAAAATATTATTTGCTGATGCAGCGGACAACGTTTCCATAGCATAAGAACCTTATGGGATGGCAATGATTGTTCCAGGTATTGGTCAAACCATCAGGGGACAGGAATGTTCAGCCGGCCTCTAATAACCAAACCTGTTAATGAATGAATATATGTTTGTGTCTCTACATATTTAGGGAGTTAAGGCAGCTGCATGATAAGGGAATGTTTTGTTCCAGGACTGTCTCCTTTTGGAAGGTCAGTGAAAACAGGGTAAAGGGGTCTGAGACACTTTAGCATACATCCCAGAGAGAGATAGGTTTTAGGTGAGCATCTTTTGTTTTGGCGCCATGAATATCTTGGCCTAACAAACTTGACAGCTTGAGCAAGAAATATATATGCATCTGGGGGAGACACAGGAACCTCAGAGTTGGGGACAGCACTGCACGATAACACATCGTGGTTAAACTGTACTGTCTGCCTTCAATTCTCCTTGATCAAGTCCAATAAATGCTTCTGTATAAAGCGTGATTTACGGTTCTGCCGAGGCTCCATGCGGATGTTTTGCCGAAGCCTACGTAAGTGGCCTGAAGTTTATACTTGTGCGTTGGTGTGCGGATCGATCTCTTTAAGAGTATAGCAGGGCCGGCAAGCGTGTGTGCGTGGGCTAGTGTGGGGTAGAGCAAGTGAGAGAGTGACGGTGATTAGCCTCGGAGCGAGTATCAACTCTAGAGACATTAGTGAGATAAACAATGTGTCTCCCCTGAGCTTTCTGACCACGGTGGGAAATCTGTAGCAGGAAAAGTTAACCTTCTCCTTGACAACCCGGAAATGAGTAGAGGGAAATGCAACGCTATAAAGAAACGGCCGAGCGGCGTGCGTCGCCATGACGTATAGTTATGGATGTACCCACAACGTAGATTTAACGCAGAACCATAAATCACGTTTCAGTCATCAAAGTCTCCCGAACATTCATGTATCCACAATTCAAGGTGTTCCTGAGTTTTTCTATAGCTGTTACCAGGGAAATTACGTTATGGGTTTTGAAAAGACATTATATTTTGATTGCAAAATGCATGAAGATATAAATCAATGGTCTTAATTTTGTTTTCTTCAGCAAGTGGCCATGTGGTTTAAGCGGGATAATGCCCTTCGAGGTGTCCCTAATCAGGAATTAAAGGACTCCACGGAAGCAAGCGTCCTCCGCCGCGCATTGTCTTTTAATTCCTTTCTAACCACTCTTAGCACTGTCGTTTAACAGCATAACTACCACACCTCTACCGAAAACCTAATCTTCAAATAGCAATAACAATGGTTGCATTTCTGACCTTTTTTTGGTGACCTTTGGTGCGCCCTGGCTTGCTGGATATATATCTCATACAATATTGAATTGAATAGCCAGGATTGTTGTCCCACTTAAGTTTAGGGTATACCAAGCCGACACAGTTCTGCAGACCCTGCAGAGCTCTCTACACAATTTGATGTCAAATCATCATCAAGTTCAACCTTTGATCTGGTTACTTGTAGTTGCTTACTAATACTGTCATTGGTCAATGAACTGAAGCTTATTTGGTTCACCTCAATAAATAATAAATGTACATGGACACGTTTTGTAGTGTGACGAGAGACTACCTAAAGCTTAAACTGCTTTGTATAACTGTGTTTGTCCTCCTCTCTCTTTCGTCCTATTTTTCGCCCCATCCTCTCTCTTCATCTTTCCAGGCTGTATTACTCTGTCAGTGGAAGCAGAAAAGAACAGAGCAATAAGAAAGAGCAAAGAGCAGGAGAATACTCAGTCAATGAAGACACTGAGGTGTCTGAAAGTGGCGCCTCCATTTCCTGCCCGCATACACGCACATCATTTGGACATACCTGTCCCTGCTCTATTCTGACTTCCCACAATAGAGGCCATTCCTCTGTTAACACAGCTCTTAAGACACACACACACACTAGATCAGTAAAACAGGTGTTGACCTGATATTTGTTCTACACACAAAGGAGAATCACATGTAAACACGCACACACACAGTGGTGAGGGAAATATGGCTGGCACATGACAGAGGGAGCTAATATATATTTTTTGTCTTGCCCTCCTCCTCCACCTTTTCTCTCTCCTTCACTCTGACTCCTTGTCTCATCTCTCCCACGTCCTCTCCTTGTTTCCTCATCCTCCCTGTCACTCCCTCTTTTCTTCCATCTTCTAATCTGCTCCTCCTCCCTTTATTCATTTTTCAGGATATACACAAACATGCACACACATACACACGCTGTGCTGTTGACATAAGTGAAATGTTGTGGAGATGTACTGTAGTTAGTTTAGTAAAGCAGACAGTGCTACCCAAACACTTAAAGCTGCATTTATTGATTTTTTTTTTGGCCACTTGGAGGTGGCAGGACAAGTTGTAGACAACTTTGGCAAACCGTCCATCCATCGATTAGCATTCTGCTGATGTTATATCTTTATATAAAGCAATAAAACAGAGCTCTTGGTTGTGGCCCCCAAGGCACTTCTCCAGAAGGTTGGAGATCTCATCGTGGATGTTGATGCCATCTGCCCATCCTCTGAGTTCCGCAACCTTGGTGTAATTCTGGACTCCACCCTCTCTTTCAATACTCACATCAAATCCATCACCAAATCAGCCTTTTTTCATCTGAAAAACATCTCCAGACTCCGGCCATCACTCTCTGACTCCGAGGGAGAAACCCTCATTTATGCTTTCATAACCTCCAGTTTGCGCTACTGCAGTTGAGTCTTTCTGGGGTCCCCAGCAAAACCCTAGACGTGCTCCAGTATGTCCAAAACTCTGCCGCCAGGGTCCTCACCCACACCAAGACCTGGCAGCACATCACCCCAACCCTCATCCACCTTCACTGGCTCCCAATTAAGTCCCGCATCACATATAAAATCCTCCTTCTCACCTACAAATCTCTCCATGCCCTGGCCCCACAGTACCTCTCCGACTTCCTCCACCCATACACCCCACCCCAAAACCTGCGGTCCTCAGATACTGGCCTGCTCTCCATTCCCCACACCAGATTCTGTACCTTTGCGGACAGAGCCTTTAGTGTTGTAGCCCCAAACCTCTGGAACACCCTACCTGCAGATATCCGAAATGCTACACCACCTGTTCACCACTGCTTAGCTTAGCGACAGTCCTTGGGTTTCTTGAAAGGCACTATATAAATAAAAGTTATTATTATTATTATTATTATTATTATTATTATTATTATTATTATTATTATTATTATCACGTTAAAGTATAAGCTAAGCATATAGTGCAATGTGAAGCTACAGCCAGCAGCCAGTTAGGTTAGCTTAATTTAGCTTAGCACAAAAACTGGAAACAGGGGGAATCTGTTAACAAAACTCACCTATGAGCACTTTTAAAGCTTAATTATACAAGTTATATGTCATTTGTTTAATTCCTTAAAAATAAACCTGGCTAGAAACCTCATGATGAAAACTGTCCGTTTCTGAAGATCGCAGAAAGTGACTGCTCCAAGCCAGCAAATAGCTAACACCACGTCTCTATCTCTTTCTTTTCATACCGACATTAAAGGACAATTCCGGCGCAAAACGAACCTAGGGGTGAATAACAGATGTGTACCCACTCGATCGCTCACTGGGACAGGTTTAATGCTAATCAAATGTATTTGTAGTTTGAAAGAAGCTAGCGCGGATCACTGATTAGCTTAAAACACTAGTATTCGGGGCACCAAACTTAAACTGTAGCATAATGAGGGTCCCTAAATGTTAACCGAAGCATTGAGAACATTGTAAGTGTACAGACTGTTTATTGAACGAAGAGCTGCGGGAGCTCCGTGAAAGGGCTACGAGAGAGAGAGCTACAGGTAGTCAATGCCGCAACACAGCCTCGTACTTCGGGAAACTGGTGGTGACGGCGACCCAGACCGGAGGGACCAGATGGACAGTTATCCACTGAGTAAGTAGCTACACTAGACAAGTTATATTTTACACGGTGCGATTATTTTCAGATATATTGAGCAAATTGCTTTTGATTTTAGTTTGCATCGCCAGCTGTAAGTCGTGACTGGTTTTCAAGACGGCGGCCACATGTAAACATGAACGCGAGTGTCTTTATACTCTATCTTTTCAATAAACTGTCTGTACACTTACAAAGTTCTCAATGCTTCGGTTAATATTTAGGGACCCTCATTATGCTACCGTTGAAGTTTGGTGATATTTTGAGACTTTTTAGTGGTACAAAATTGTTTTTACTTTCCCTGTGCCGAATACTAGTGTTGTAAGCTAATCAGCGGTCCACACTAGCTTCTTTCAAGCTACAAACACATTTGATTAGCATGAAATCATGACCCAGAGAACGATTGAGTTGAGAACATCTGTTATTAACCCCTAGGTTCATTTTGCGCCGGAATTTAAGTCAGTCACAAGGTTTTCAGGAAGTCTGCCATAGGGCATACTTTAATAATGTTGCAAAACTAAAAAGTCAATCAGTTATTTTTGTAATCAAATTCATGATTTGGGATTAAAACATTTAATTTACTGACTGGCAACGTTTACTGACTGACAATAATCATCAATTTGTTGTCCTGCAAGTTTTCACGGAGCTTTTCCAATGAAAGTCTGCTGTATTCTCAGTAGTCTCTGTCTTTCTTTAGCTCTGTAAACAGCTTCTTTATCTCACTAGCCTCTCTCTCTCTCTCTCTCTCTCTCTCTCTCTAGGGTTTCTGTTAGTTAATGAGGTTTAAACTTGGATCCTCATCACTGATTCCAGCTTGTACTCAGTGTACTGTGTGTGTGTGTGTGTGTGTGTGTATGTGTGTGTGTGTGTGTGTGTGTTTGTGTGTTTATGTGAATTCTTTGTTTCTATGCGAATACCATCATGCATTTGCAATGCTGTGCGTCAGTAACACTATGAATAAAAATGTTTGTCCAAGAATACAATAAATATGCATGTGCACAGACTCGTGAATGTAATTGTGTGTGTGTTCGTGGGTGGGTGTTCACTAGAGCAGTAAAACCACTGCAGCAAATGCCGGTGCCCTGAGGTACACCTTCACCGCGTAGATATTAGCTAACCAGGGAAATACTCTGTGCGTGTGTGTGTGTGTGTGTGTGTGTGTGTGTGTGTGTGTGTGTGTGTGTGTGTGTGTGTGTGTTTGCTCTTTTGCTCCAGCGGCTCTTTAGCTAATGTGCTTCACAATCTACTAACTTCCTCCTTCCCTTTAGCACTGCAACACTAATGACTAACCCAGGGGTAATACACACGCAAACACACCACACACACACACCACACACACACATTAGACTTGCCCCTGCAATGCCTGGTTTCACTTCTATCTTATTTCACTGTGGGTAAAACATTATTTATAGCTGCAGAGCAAACTAAACACAGATTAACCAGGTGGGGGTTCAGGTGATATAGAGACTGTCTTTTACAGCTAGTAAAATTGACAGTTGATGGAAAGAAATAATAAGTTTCTTTTGTTTACCTCTGGCGGGGATCAAAGACCCATTATATTCGTGAATTCAGAATCCTGACTTTCAGCACCGGGGTCAGCATCCTTGCTTAACCAATGGCACACTAACAATAAGTATGCAAGAGAGTTTTTTGGAAATGTTCCAGTCCGCACGCCACACACACGCTTTCACAGCCATCGGCAGGAGCACAGCCTGTAATTTCCGATAGTTTGATTGAGTTTTTC
Source organism: Perca schrenkii (assembly GCA_025617405.1). NCBI lineage: Eukaryota > Metazoa > Chordata > Actinopteri > Perciformes > Percidae > Perca > Perca schrenkii. The sequence continues at coordinate 29,471,600 of CM046801.1, read as the reverse complement.
CCCAACTGCATTCTGCGAAGACCCGCCCTACTCTGCCACTGATTAGCCAGTACCCGTTGCCTTTTTCACAGAATGCGGCACAAAGGAAAATAAATAACACTGCTTGAGTGGGCTCGGTGAATGATAGCACGCTTAATGCTGATATGGCACACCGATTAACATTTGGAAATGCCACCTAATAATAATAAGGTTGCCGACCCCTGGTCTAGCGCCTCCATGAAGTTAACATTTTTTTGTGGTTTTGAGTGAGGTCAATTCACGTCATGGAATTTGCTGCACACATTCATGTTCTCCTCAGCATGAATTGTAACAGCTTTGGGAATCCCAATCATTCAATCTACCTCCATCATCAGTTCAGAATTAATATTTATCAAATACTTTGGTTAATGACCAAATAACTGCAAAAGTAATAACATTCCCTTCCTCAGCCTTACTTTTTGAGCTCCAGCACTGATGTGCCAAAGTCATAGAGCCAATAGTGTGGCTGGAAACTCTTAGGTTGAATTTAAAACAGTAACGATGAACAACAAATGTAGTGTTTTATTACATTTGCAGTTGAATTTCTGCTTTTCATGATGACTTTGTAAGGACTTTTATAACTTAATGTCCTTGGAGGAGTCCGACCAGATTCTTCTTCCTGTTGTTTATCTGGGTTATTTGTTACTGGGCAGACTGATGGCCATATTAATACAAAGTGACGCTCAATTGGTCGAAGTAATGTTGCATAAACAGCAACACTTCCAGTGATTGGACGATCAGTCAACCCCTTCCAGCCCGAGGGTGACAGCCTGTCTTCCCCCTCGCCCTGTACGAAACAGGATTACATCACAACCCGTCCGTCTGAATGTTGACATGTTCTGCAGACCTGTCTGTTAAGTCTTGCAACATACACACAGAAATGAGATGAAGCTCCAGTGAAGTGATCCCTAAATATCACTTTGACCACATATGGCCAATCAGACTTGGGTGTGAGAAATTTGTTTACAAATAGCAGTTCTAGAAAATAATGTGAATCTAGATTTGTTGCACTTATGTACGTAATACCAAGTTAGACCGGAAGCTATTAGCAAGATAACATTTTGGATTCCATAAGTGAACCGTTTCTCCTTAATGCGAAAATGCGGAGCTTGTGTCTCCCCCCCCCCACCCACCTTCCAGCCCAACATGACATCATGACTTCACGTAAACATACACTCCACTTGTTATCTATACGCATTTTGAGCTGTCTATGTCTACGCCGCGTGTATGTCTACCGTATACAACACGTTGCATTTTGAGCTATCCGCGTTTATGTTTATGTCCTACTGACAATGAGGACATACGTCATGGTAGCTTGCTGTCACGTGACGATTTGGGAGGTGTCTGAGCCCGCCCACCATTTTGGGATCCTACACTATCGGTTGCCAGGGGCAATAGTGTAAGAGCGACACAGAGACGGAGCAGGAAAGACGGCTCGAGGAATTAGCATCACGGCGAAATGGGTTGGGTTTCTGAAACCAATAACAGGGTCAAGGGCGTAAATCCCAGGGGGGTCGGGGGGGTCACGACCCCCCCATCTAAGGGTTGTCCCCCCCTAGAAATATCATTAAAACAATGCTGAGTATTGTAAATAACATAATGATTTACACTTAAATATCTGTGTGAGCAGTAAAACAATACAAACCCCAAAAAGTGCTTTTTAAGTTTAGAAACATTTTGAGTCCCCCCTCCCTTGCCTCAGAGTGGTTTGGTCCACTGCATGCTTTAGGATCTGCGCTACACTCAGGGTGACAGTCACATCGGTAGTGACAGGAATGTAGTAAGTAGACGGTTCAAAGCTGTCTTATTCACATTAAACATCAGATTAAGTTTTTCTTTTCTCAAATAGAAATGATGCTGAGTAATTAATGAATTAGTCATGACAAAAAAGTTTGCTATGTTAGTGTAATATAGTGTAACGTTACCTAGCTTGTTGGATAGAAATGCACCCACTACAACTAACGTTACCACGGCGATAAGCCTTACGTTATGTGTGTGAACTTATATTAGGGTTAATTTTGGAGATCTACAGTTGTTTTTTGCTCAATATGAAATTAAGTGGCTGATCAGTTAATATAATTATATATCCTCTGTCCCAGACATAACCTAATATTTATGTGGAGGACGTAAGATCTTTTTTATTGAATCAAGAGAAACACTAAAAAGAAGGATAATGGTACAGTCTCCATGCTACACTAATGAAAAGAAGGATAATGGTACAGTCTCCATGCTACACTAATGAAAAGAAGGATAATGGTACAGTCTCCACTCCACACTAATGATAATATTAAGGCTTTCCTCTGTGTACGCATGTCTTCTACGAGTATAATTGTAGCTGTATTATTTGTGTCCCCTTCAAAAATTGCTCTTCAGAAATTTTATGTTTATTGTCCCCCCCTACTGTTAGATCAGATTTACGCCCTTGAACAGGGTTGGGTTTAGTAAAAGAAGAAAGCGACGGTTGACTTTAGGAAACGTGACACGCGGGACATGAAGGAAACGTGACACGTGGGACACGATCCCCGGTCTCCTGGGTGAAAGTCCTGTTTCACCCATCCACCTCCATGACCAACCTCCCTACGCAGATTTTCGCCCTCGATTTTACTACTTGCTATGGCGTAAATTCACACGCAATCGCAAGGTAATGTAAGTCAATGGAAGCACCAGTACAAAAAAGCTGTATCGGTAAAGCGGGCATGTCCCCAACGAAACCAGACACCACAACTCCAGCATACGGAGAAATACAGAGAGCTTTTGCAATGCTGTGATAGGCCCAATCAGCATTGTGTGAACTCATTTGGCAAGGGCTTGAATGTAACGGATGTTCATTAATATGTGAAAGTTCCGCCTTCTAGCTTTAATGTCATCCCAGCATCTCTATTGCATCAGTTTTAGGATACTTGGGAGCTAAGGTTCTATATTAATCAGATTGGAGTCACCATGGGTCCAAAATGTTTTACATGACCAGAAGAGGATCCGTGACTAACTCACCCACTGTTCCTATATGTGGACTCAAAATGGCATGCTCCTTCTTGCCTTTTACAGGGTGCGGGCGTTAGTCTAGTGTCAGTCCAACTTTAGCCAGTCAGGGAGAAAAAACGCAGCCCTCTCATTTATTTGAAAAAGGCCAATGTGGTGACACTCTAGGTGTGCCCAACGCAAAGGGGCTCGCCAAAGAAACGCAGGGTTGTAGACTCTTAGTCTTGTTTCTAGGACTTCGGAGGTTTTTGGAACCTGCGGCATTAGCATTTTTACATTGGTGGATATTTCATAGGCTATTTACCAGCATCGACAGCAACGCTGGTGTTGTTTTCACCTTGGGAGTGACCAAAGAAGAGCTCCATTCTCACAGCAAATCTCCCATAACTCTCTGCTTACAATCAAGGTTCAAGTATGTGCGTGTGCATGCGTCCGTGTGTGTCATTATGGCTATATGTTGATGACACCGTTGCAAATGCGATGATGATTGGCCGGGTGGGCGGATGCCCTGCTCACACTGTCTCACTGCACGCTCTGACTACCACTAAACACAAGACAGTGACAATGGCGACGAGCCAGGGAAATTCAAAGGTAGCGTTCTCAAACTGGAAGTACCGGCACTACTTCTAGCTCATTGAAATTAAAGGCAAGAATGTTTATGTAAATCAAACTCAAATCTTATGAAGCACCTCACATCAACACATGCTAACACAACACTTGCTGCTGCTGCTAACCCAACCCCAAGCCCAAATGCAGCTAGCGTGAGCTCCAGTGAAGGAGACGGAGCCACTCTGTTAAAACAAGCAACGCTCGATTTTTCAATATTTATTTTTCATATGTTTTTATTTCTATGCATATCATATGGCAGGCTGCAATCTATTGAGTTCAAATAAATACCAAATGTTCTAAAATACTGTACATAGTGTTTTTATTCTTCAATCAGTTAATATAAACATATTTGACGTTAAAGATGTTATAGAACATAATAGCGTTATAGAACATAAAAAATAACGTCCCAGTTACTTTGCTGAGTTACTTTTTGGGAAAAGTAATTTGTAACTGTAACTAATTACTTTCTAAAGTAAAATGACCAACACTGCTCCTGGAGACACCTACTGTAGCAAACTACTACCACAGGGGCAGTTTTGAGAACTTTGCCAGGTATCTGTCTGTCTGTGGACAGATGTTACAGTCAGGAAACTTTACAGTTTTGTAGTTGAGATCTAAATGAATGCCAAATTCGAAGATGGGTGTGATCAAAGCAAGAGTGCCAGAGGTACGGGAGTAGGCGTTAAGGAAGGTATTATTAGCCCCCCACTTTATGTCCCCTGGTCACAGCTGATGTGATACCATTGCAAGATGGTTTAGTTTAAGACTGGGTTTATTTAATTCTGAGTCATTTTTAAGTTAACAAGTAAAGCAATTAAATAGTATTATTATTTCCCCACTGAAAGGGGGAGGGTGAATTTGAACTACTGACTTCCATATTTCTGAAATCCTGGCAACAGCCCTGACTGTTTACATGCTGGTAACAAGTAGAACTAAATAATGCTCTCCTTGCATCATTCCACTCTACTCCGCCATTGTCACACCACACTCTAACAAGCTAATTAATGAACTTGTCGGTCGTCATTACTGTAAAGACTTCATGCACGAAGGAGTAGTGATGTGATTGTCTGTGAGAAGGCCACTTTCAGAGAGCCGTGGTTTGACATTCAGCACACACACAGATACACATACACATGGACACTCTGATGGACACTGATACGTATACAGTTTTCACGCTTGCAAAAAGCACGCACAGACGCTGATTTACACAAATTTAAATGCACACATACACACTTTATCCAAATACGCACACCAAACAAACCATCACACAAACAAAGTTGGCTCCCACAAATTAATTTGCCAGCCATCTCATATAAGACAGAAAGAGGGAGAGAGAGAGAGAGAGAGAGAGAGAGAGAGAGAGGAAGATGGTTGGAGGGAAGAAAACACACCGTTTTCCAGCTGATTAATTTTTCCAATTTCATCGAGACACGACCGTAACCTTCTTCAATTAAAACACCACTCTGGAGACAGACACTGTGTGTGTGTGTGTGTGTGTGTGTGTGTGTGTGTGTGTGTGTGTGTGTGTGTGTGTGTGTGTGTGTGTGTGTGTGCGTGTGTGTGTGCAGAGTTGATGGCTGTATTTTATTGAGTGGAAAATTGAATCAAATTGTTTCTTTCAAACAGTCTGTTCTCCCCCTCTCCTCCCTCACTTCACCTTCTTCCTCCCCCGTTTTCCTCCCCTCCTCCCTCACTTCATTGACTACTCTCTTTCTCCTCCCTTGTGTCATCTCCAGGTCTGAAGGGCCAGTAGACTGTAGTTATGATGTTTTTATTTATACTTTTACTTCCTCTTTTTCCTTCTTAAAAAAAAACTAAGGTCTGAGCAGTCATTGCACAGTTACCATCACTCTCTGACATCCTTAAAAGTAGGTCTAACAGGGCAAGAAACACAAGCAATTTGGACTTGTCTCATTGTGTAGTTGTCACTGTCACTGTAAACATGTATGTGCTATGTAATGTACCTGTATGTAATGAAATGCATATAAAATGCAAAGAGGGATATACTACCAAGATGTGCATATAAAAAATATCCAAGACTCATGTGATTACCACATCATGCAACTGCTAGCCTGGATCAACGGAAGTACATTTTCAGGATCATTGCCTGTTGACGTTCTCAAAATCAGTTCGCCACGGTAAACAACAACAAACTTTGAGCTAGCAAGCTACACGTTGAAAATGTTTTTAAGAAAATTTGCATCGTGCAACAAGGAAGGCCTGCTTGGTTCTTTCGGGGAATGATTGTAAAGATTTACAGAGAACATGTTCTTGGCATGTACTCTCTAACTGGGACGTTGCGCGATCACGGAAGGCTTGTATCATGTGGACGCGCCGACAGTTTTGTTGTCATTACTTAGAATTTCTCATGGGTGGGAAGAGAAACTACGCACCATAGCTTTTTATATTGCATGTTGCGTGTTCTTTTGCAGGGTGCAAATGTTCCACCTAAGTTCCTTCCCATTTTGCAGAGCTACTGTTGCCGCGTCCGGAGCTTAGCGCCACCCAAGACGATTGCGATTGTTTTTTTCTCCTATCCCAGAATGTATTTGTGGTGTAGCCAGGGTTTTAAACACGTCTTTTACGTTGTGAAACTTCACAGTTTGGTTAGGTTTAGGCACCAAAAATACTTTAAGTTTAGAAAAAAGATTGTGATTTGGGATAAAGGCCGTTTAACTCACCGTCCTCGTAGAAAGTCCTTTGTTTGTTTGACTCATCCACCAACATAACTTACCTGCCCACGCATTCTGATGAACGGGTTATTATGACATTGTACGAAAACTTATGCACACCATTCGCATGATGTCCTGCAAAACTACGCCACCGGCTGGTCACGTGCCAAATGTCTGTTAAGTTTTGCTGTCTTTACAGTTAAATTTAGCTGAGAAAATGTTACTGTGAGCCGGCTACAGGGCACCAAGATGGGCCCGCTCGTCTGTTGCAGTTAAATTTAGCCGATAAAAGGTGATCGTCATTGGCACCAAAACGACTAGTTAAGATTAGAAAAAATTGTTGTGGTTTGGATCAAAACACTTGTCATCTTAAGTAGTAATAGTAGGGACACAACACACGTTTAATTACTTTTGGTAGCTATATGTACAAATGGTTCATGAAAACAGCCTGCCCTATACATAGAACTTGGCACTCTTATACTTTGTCACAATACTTTGTGTTTTTCTCCCGTCACAATTATTACAGCCACTAGAATGCGCTGACACTATAAACCTAAAAATTAAAAGAAGTTGTCTGTATCGTATCAGCAATACTCAAGTTTTTGCACCAATCCCATACGTAATTTAGCCATGCAGAAAATCTACTTTTAAGTAGTTTATTTATGTTCTTTTTTTCCGTAATGACTCAAAGATAGTAATCATATGACCTCCATACAGGGTAAGTAGTATACAGCTGTTTTAAAACATTATAAAATATATGTATTTTTTAACATGCTGGTATCGGATCAGTATTCGGTATCAGCTGATACGCAAGTTCAGGTATCGGAATCGGTATAGGGAAGGAAAAATTGTTATCGGACCATCTCTAGTAAATTTGCGTCGTAATTGCTGCTAGAACAAATGACTTATGTGGTTGTTTTTTCGGAGAACAGTCTCCTCATTTAAGGTGCTGCATCCAACAAGAACATAGTGCTCTCTCTCCTCAGTGTCTCCCAGGGTCCCTCTCTCTCACCTCCCCACTGACAGAGTCATGAATCTCCATTAGGAGAAGAATAAAGACACACATGCACACAGAGACTTATACACACACCAAAGTCACTTTGAAGACAGGGAGAAGAAGAGAAAGAAAAAGGAGGACTGAAAGGAAATGAGGAGAAGGGAGCAGGGAAGGAAGAAAGGAAGAATCTCTTCAATTTGGCAAGTGAAGAGAAGAAAAGGAGATGGGACAGTAAGGAGGGAGACGGAGGTAGACACATTAAAAGTATTCATCTGATGAAATTGATCATTTATTCAGAGTTTGTGGTTATTAATAAAAAGTTTCACTTTATTGTGTGATTAGTACAGTACTTTCGTCAGTTCCGGAGTAATACAGGCATTTTAAACATGTACCGTACAAAATATCAATAAAAACATAACTTTTTTTTATTTCACAAAAGAATCATACATTCCACAAACATAAAAAACAGAACAAATACATAACAGATCAGAGGCCTATACTACAAAGCTAGATCAACATGCCCTGGATTTATTTCCGTTCCCTTAAAGGTCCCATGGCATAAAAAAATAAATTTCACTTTATGAGGTTTTTTAACATTAATATGAGTTCCCCCAACCTGCCTATGGTCCCCCAGTGGCTAGAAATGGCGATAGGTGTAAACCGAGTCCTGGATATCCTGCTTGAAAATGAAAGCTGACTAGTCTATTCCTTTAGTTGCAACCCTGGCAGTGGTAAGCGTGGGAGCAAATAAAAAAATATAAAAAATAACATTATTCAAACCAACCCGGTTTCACTCAAAAGCGTACAAATAACACAGGTTTACAAACGTGCAATGTGTATGCCAAAGTAAAATTGTGCGTACAGTAGATACGTGGAGCACTCCAATTACAGTAAGGGAGACCGGTGCGTTTTATATGCACGCGGCTCACGTTGCCACGTTGTGTGTTATCGCGAGGACAGCGTCACACATAAAAAAAAAGAAAAAAAAAAATGGTTAGGTTTAGGAAAAGAATGCAGGGAAAGGCTTTAGTAACACAAAAAAGTCACAAAAACACGCTAATAAATGGTTGGGTTTAGGGAAGAAACATTGGGGAAGGCTTAACAAAACAACATGTTTAAAATGTATGTTTAAAAAAACATAAAAAAGTCACAAAAACACGGCACATAACCGCTAAAACACGCTTATACACGGCACATAACCGCTAAAACACGCTAATACACGCTAATACACGGCTTAACAAAAAGGCTTAACAAAAAGGCTTAACAAAAAGGCTGAAAAAAGGCTGAAAATCACCACACGTGGGACGCAAATCCTTACGCGGTCCCGCGTCCCTTTATACTATGAATGGACCGGTCTCCATTAATGTAATTGGAGCGCTCCACGTATCTACTGTACGCACAATTTTACTTTGGCGTACACATTGCACGTATTTTCAAAGTGTAAACCCGTGTTATTTGTACGCTTTTGAGTGAGAGTGGGCTCTTCAAACCGATGTGTAGCATTGGCAACATATACAGCTCAAGAAGCTGACAAATATACGTAATTCCATTCGCTAACAAACTATATCTTTCATAAAGATACCCATCAGGGAATGTCAACGAGTTTTGTCTGTCTCTAAATGTTTTAACTTCGTAGGATAGGCCTCAGGTCTAACCATCAATTAACAACCAAACATCAAAAGATAAAATAAATAAAATAAAAAAAAATGAAATAAACATAAATAAAAACTAACAAAAACAATAAGGTGCTTGAGCTTCCTTCCTTATTGACAACTCAATTTGTCGACAAACTCAATGATCACTTCCCATTGGCATGTCCTCCCTATTAATTACAAAACTTCTTACCAGCCTTCAGTTTTAATAAACTGTTTTGCTTTTCTGTGAAATGGATGTTTATCGGTGTTTCAAGCCCCCAACGTCTCCTTTCTGAGAGTTGGTAGTTCGACTCCCCTTTTCAACATCCCCACATGGAGGTCAGCTGCTTGCGCCGCTCCCTCTCCCCTCGCTCCGACATTCCCAGAGAAACTCCTGCTGTCTGGGAACTCCTCACTGTTATTATTAGTCTGAAATGTTTTCGCTGTGTCTCTCATGTCAGTTTTTTTTTCTACCCTTTTTAGTTTTTCAATCTTGCTGTTTCTGCTTTCGTTCTCTCAGTCTCTGCTTTCCCTGTGTCCATTTCTTTCTGTCAATTCCATTAGAGTAGATTGGATTAGATTACATTGGATTCAATTCAATTAGATTAGATTAAACTTTATTGGTGTCTGGGGGGAAATCGGTCCACTGAAAGACTGAGAAGTAAAACAGCAAAGGAAAATACAAAAAAAACTAAATAGCATTTTGTAGCTGATAATTACATAGCACAAGTATGCACTGTCTGCAGTAAAGATCTGAAAATGTTTAAAGATAATGGTTGAATGCAGTCCAATAAGAGTAAAGGGCCGTCCACACCAAGAACGATAACTATAATGATAACTATATAAATATATAGCTTTAAAAATACTTCAAGTGGATGGTGGTGTCCACACCACAACTATAAGGACAACGACAGTGGCGAACAATATCCCATTTCTTTCAACATGGGCCCTATTTTCCTATGTTTTTGTGTCTAAGTGACTGATTGGAACAGAAATTGACACTGGTCCAGTATTAAGCGAGATCGCTGCAGTCGGCAGCGGCGAAACAAGCTACAATGTAAGTTAATAGGGCAAATGTGCAGCTTGTATTTACCTTCACAGGGCTTGCTGACACCATTGACAGGCTCAGATTAATATTCTAAGTGTCTGACAACATTACGGAGAGATTTCTAAGGAGGTCGACCTTTCTATTAAAGAGTACAATCATTTTTTCCAACATAAAAGTAATTTTAGCATCGCAAAATACACTTCATTCAAAGTCGACAGAAACAAAACAAAAACTAATTGGTTTATTTGGGTCGTCTTTCCACTTTTCCAACCATCACAACTGTAGTTTTGGTTGAAATAAACGCATAACATATTTATCAAATAAAAAAAATATGCTGGCTCTATTTTTTTGAATGGAGTCTGGTGGGTTTAGCGCTAGCGACTTTAGAGCTGTTTCTGGTTAAACAGAAAGGTCTTAAAGAGGTTTTTAAACAGGCCTATCTCTGTAGGGATCCTTTCCATAATGTTGTCAGACACTTAGAATAGTTTTAAGTGATCAGAGTTTTATGGCCTGTGAGATGAATCAGTCCCTGAGCCTGGTGGTGTAGTAGCATCTGCCAGACGGCAGCAGGCAGAAAAACGTTGTGACTGGGGTTATTGGGGTCTCTGATAATCCTGTTGGCCTTCTTCCTGCACCGCTAGCTGTGGAGGTCCTCCATGGATGGCAGTTCTGTCCTGGTGATGAGCAGTTTTCACTACCCGCTGTAGTGGTCAGAGGATCACCAAAGGCATTCAGATTTATTCTTCAGAAGCTATGGCAACTTTTCATTGGAGGACCCTCTGAAGCAAATTTTGCAGCAATCTGTCCAATAGTTGTCAGGACACTTCACTTTCAACCACAAACGTAAACCTAATGGTGGCGCAAAAAGTAATGGTAGCACCGAAGTCTTTGTGGAGACCATGAATGTCTGTGTAAAATGTCATGGTAATCTATCAAATACCTGTTGTTGCTGATGGATGGATGGAAATATTTAACCATAGTTTATTAAAGTGCTCATATTATGCCCATTTTCACGTTCATAATTGTATTTTGAGGTTGTACCAGAATAGGTTTACATGGGTTCATTTTCAAAATACACCATATTTTTGTTGTACTGCACATTGCAGCTCCTCTTTTCACCCTGTGTGTTGAGCACTCTGTTTTAGCTACTGAGTGAGGCATCACACTTCTGTTCCATCTTTGTTGGGAGTTGCACATGTGCAGTACCTTGGTAAGGACTACTAGCCAGTCAGAAGCAGAGTTTGAGGGCGTGCCACACTAGCAGCTAGGCAGCATTATAGCGTGTTATAAAGTGACGCACGTACGTTTTCTGTTGGAGATGGCAAGTCCCTTTGGGGTGGACTTTGGGCTTTTTCACTTTGTAAACCTATTACATGCACAAATAACATATATAACACAACAAAGGGAAAAGCCAAAAAGCATAATATGAGCACTTTAATGCCGACCTTACACCAAACAACTTTTCAAGCGATTCCACTGTCGCAGACAAATTTCCAATATCGAAATAAAATGGTTGTTTTTTAGGTTGTTTAATGTTGGCCTGCCTAGTTGTGCACCAAAACAAAAGACAGGAAACTGTTTTTCAAACGGCAACTACACGACACAGAATTTGGTAGATTTGCTGACTTTGAGACTCCCAGAAATTCCCATAGAAGCAGAGTTTCCGAAATCAAAGCTGGGAAACATGTTGCTGTGAGTCGACTTTTAAAATGTAATCTTTGTTTTGCTTGATCTTAAATCTTAAATTCTAAGATTTCTAAGGAACTATTTGCTGCCTTTTTTAGGGCTTTATGTGGATCAAACTGTAAGTGAGAAGACTATATGAGACATGGAATAATACAGTCAAAGATATTTGACTTTTTCGAAATAAAAGCATGACATTAAACTCTACATGTCTGGCCCTAGATGCGATTCTCCTTTTCCAGTGTGGCCCTTAGTGAAGTTGAGTTTGACACCCCTGGTATAGTCTGTGATTATTCATTATGATGATCTTTAGATGTGAGATGGTTTCAGACTTTAGTCGGTTCAAAGTCTTTTCAGAATCTTCTAATCTATGGTAGGCATAATAAGGTAGGTGAGGTGAGACACTATATCCATGACAAGGGAACCTCTCGTTGAATCACAACGTTCTCCTCCTGCCCGCATGCCCCTCAGTCCAGCTGACCATCACCCTAAAGCAGTGCCTCAAACAGACTCTCTTTGCATTACCACTACTTATCCAAGTTTAACACTTGACGTTATCCTTCTACTAAAAGGTAATGTAGTTTGTGTCCCTATGAGGGCATTTTAATCTCACAAGTAAGTGAAAAGCAGATCACACACAGTAAGGCAGCAACATTCCTCATGTTACCAGTAGTTCCCAGGATGTGTGTGTGTTGTTCACATTTGTTTTCATATGCATTATGTATGTGTATTTGTGCTTGCAATAACTATTCCATGCATGGTATTTCCCTTCCGTGTGTGTGTGTGTGTGTGTGTGTGTGTGTGTGTGTGTGTATTCTTAGCTCCTGCTGTGTTGTAACTGTCTCTCTGGGAAACAGGCATATCCTCCAAACCCCCCCCATCTTCCCAGGGTTCACAGCAGAGGTCAGAGTTGAGGTGTCAGGAAGGTCGTTTCCGTGACGATAATTCTCCTCCCGCTCAGACACCAGGTACATTTTTCACACTGTGAGAATCGTCCAAACACAGCGCAGTGACTCTGCGCAGCATGGGGTTGAGCGAGCATACACATCTATCTGTCTCTAATGCGTACTTACTCTCTCTATTTGCCCTGTCTTCCAGCTTCTCTCTCTACCTCTCTTCCTTTTTTCTCTGTCTCTCGTTCACTTTCTTTCACGGAGGAAAAGAAAGTCGATCCTTTGGGTGTCGTTAAAGTATCACATTATCTTTCTGACATAAGTCAAACTGATGTTGAAGCAGTTTCAGTTCCTAACATGCAGCGTGGAGAGTGAACATCAGAATGGCATGAAAAAGGGTGTAGAAATTCTTCAGGACACATAATGCCTCCTCAGGCGGGCGGCCATGTTGGAAGTTCACAGTTTGAGTCTCAAAAGCATTTTTCAGTAATAAGCTTGCTAGCTAGCTGACTTACCTGCTCAGCTAATCATCACTTCAATTTAATAACACACAATTAGCACAAACATGCTAAATTCATGATATCACGTCCTGATTAGCTGTTGTAGCATGTGTAACTCAACAACACATTCTCATGAGCAGCCTACAAAAGGTGACTGTCCTGCTGCGACGACAGCATCGAAACGACTAGTTAAAGGTCCAGTGTGTAACGTGTTTAGTTATTCATTATCAAAATCTGTGTTGCCCGTTCACAAACTTGTCCTTTTTAATGAATATTTACCACCACCATCAATTCCAAGTATTCCTTTTGGCTTGACATTTTACATTTGCGTTTGCATGTACTGGGATAAACGCTCCATATTCATGCGCCATCTTGAAATACGTTAGCCATTAAGGGACATACAGGACATACTGCTCCGCCTGTCTTGTGATAAACTCACAGGTGTTGCTAATGCTGCTAATGGGTATCATCGTTTCCCGGCCCCGGCGAGTTTGAAGAAGGAAACACGGAGGACCACACGTATTCAAAATCCAAATTTCAGGAACAGGAGTCTTCTTCTTCGTGAAAAGAAGCGTGAAGGCTACCGTAGCTGTAATACGTACTTTGAACCGTGTGGTGCGAGAGAGTCGGTTACAATATATGATCTCAACGCTAGATGGGAGACATTCCTACACATTGGATCTTTAAGATTAGAAAAAAAAAGATGGTGGTTTGGCTTAAAACACCAGCTCTGAAGTAGTACTTCCGGGACACGTACACACGTTTCTTGGATGAGAGTCTTGTGTTTTCCTTAAACTTCTTCGAGACAAAAACTTTGCTCCCCCACTTGAAGCCCTGTATTTTACGAGCCATCCATCCATCCCAGCCTCTTCACTACATGGATCATTATGGGACCTACAGTTATAAATCTGTGGAATACATAGGAATTACAGTGCATTACTTTTAGTAGCTACTGTATATGTACAAATGGTTCATTAGAACAGCCTGAACTCAATTTCAACTAAATGTTCCTTGGTTATAGGTTAAAGTGAATTAATTTATAGGTATCTGCTGCATGACTTGCTAGTAGAATTTGTTAATGTCATGACCTGGCTCTGGAGCCCTGGCAAAAAAGAAAAAGGCTGTAGGCAAAATAGTTTATTTTAACAAAAGCATAATAGTTAACACAAAATAAAATGAGATGTTGTCAGTATAGTCAGTCGTGATGGTGTGCGTGGATGAGTGATATGTGTGGTGTCAGGGTGATGATCTTAAGTGTATTATTCAGGCAAGCCTGCGTTGGAGAGAAGACCTCCACTCGAACTGTGGAATGTATGTGAATTTAGACACCAGGCCATGGTGCTTGCAACTATGCTGATCTGCACTCACCTCGAGCTACCTGCTGCATTATAGAAATAGAACACACAGACTGGGTAAACAAGCCAGAGATGCACTACAACCCCCTCCACAAGAACAGGGTCCAGAAGGCAGTCCTGGCACAAAAATATGATAAACACAAACCAGTTGCCTAACACAATAGGCCAAACATCTTCAATTGACCCTTTAGCTGAAAGAGAGACAGAGCAGGGACCCCCTACTTATATTGTAAAATTGAGTTAAAAATAAAAAGCCACCCTACAATCATGTGCAGGGTGGCCTAAGGCCTTTACACATGCTTACACTTTTTATGATGCATGCAATACTAAGCTATAAAATAATTTTTGACATATTCATATAGATTTATCTGTTTTAAAGTTAAACATACATGTGGTAGAGTGAATACTTAATTGTATCTGGATTGCTAGCTTACCTGTTGGCCAGTAAGCCTATCATCAATGTTATGTTTCTTTTATTTTCAGACATTTCTTTCATCAACTTTTAAAAAGAATTATCAAACAACAATTTGTTGCCCCCCCGCAGTAACTCTGAGGACCCCCTGTCAAAGATCTTTGGGCTATTAAACCCAAACCAATAATAAATAAAAAATACTATTTAAGTACCAAAATAATTTTAATCCAATCAGTTGTCACTCCCTAGTCTTCACTCAATACCAAGGCACATAACACCCTTTAGCATCCAACTAACTCCAATGTAAACCCATCCACGACAATATTAGAGCTGTGAGATGATGAAGTATGACGGGCCATAAGGTCCACTTATTATAGGGAGGAGGTCGGGGTGGATGAATGGATGGGTCAAATAAACACAGGACTTTCACCCAGGAGACCGCTGTTCATTTCCTGTGTGAAAAATTCACTTACCTAATGTCAGTGTCTCAAACGTATTTTCACCAAAACAAAGATATGTTCCTAATCCACGTTAACCACATGCTGAAATCTACCGGGCTACCCAGAGCATTAAAAAGTGACACAAAGGAGTCCTGACCAAGCGTTCGTATGTGACGAGTTGGGAGTGAGAATGTGTTGTTTATTCTTATCTGAAAAGCACAATGGTTCTAAAATACTGGTCTGCTCCAGTGGTCCAGCATCCCTTGCACCAGATTCCCTCCTTAGCAATTATTGTACGTAGGAAGCAAGTCAGAGGCTCGGATAAGGTAAGAGAAGAACCTCTTTGTTAAAAGGGTTTCATGCTTCAAGGGTCAGTTGGGTCTGGGCGGTGTGGACGGTCCCCAGGTTCGTTTAAACTGATTGCAGTTCAAAGCGGCTCCAAAAACGGACCTCCTCCCAACGGACAATAACAGCCTGTGTGTGTGTGTGTGTGTGTGTGTGTGTGTGTGTGTGTGTGTGTGTGTGTGTGTGTGTGTGCAAATGACAACATCCTCTACAATTTTTATGACTTGGGAAGAGGACTGCAACCGCTTTTGCACACACACACACACACATACACACAGCCTCCCATTCATTCCTTGTCAACATCTTGCGTTCCTTTACCTCCTTTCATTTTTCCTCCCTCCCTCCTCTCTGTGGCGTGCGATCCAGCCATCCATCCATCCTGTCCTCCTCCGCAGAGATCCCTCCTCCTCCACCCTCTCGTCTTCCTCTCTTTCCCCTCCGTCTGACCCTTTGACCTGAACCGTAAAGACAAACATTTATGCAGCAAAAGCAACATTCATACTGTGGTGATTAAGTTGAACCTGGACCACAGACCAACAGTAGCTTGTTTTTTTTCCATGTACTGTATGTGTGTGTTATGCAACATTGACTCTGTACTGTTATTTCATTGTTTAATAGTTTAGTGTGAACATTGTGAATATGTGGCAGGATGTCAAATCCAAAGAGACACAGAGAAGGTAAAAATTGAAAACTAACTTTTGAGAGAACAATTGATGCAATCCTGAATGAAACAATCACTTAAATACACTTGGGGGTCGATCAGTAGCGTATACAGTAGAGGCTTATGTTAGCTAATGTTAACTTTAGATAGATATTGCTGTGGAAGTGAAATTAAAATTAAATAAAACCATGTGTCATATGCACAGTATGTCAGTTTCGCTGCATGTCACAGGGGTATAAGCCAACCCAGTCTCACGGCAGTTCGTGAGTTGGTCACATTATTTAAAGGGATATTTCACAGTTGGAAAGATGAATATATCTTTAAATTGATTGGGTCACTTATGTAGTAGAAATGTGATTTTTTTTTTTTTTTTTAATTGTTAGAAATTGGTGGCTTCTATGCCGAGAAAAGCCAGAAAATGTGTTTTTGGCTCATGTGGATGAAAGACACCAAATCCCAGAATGCACGTGCTTTGCTGCTTTAGAGTCCACTCCCAAGCCCCGCCTACCGTTTACAGACAGACAGACAGACAGACAGTGAGACAGTCAACTGTTACACATTTAACTGTTACACAAGTGGTTACACATTTAAAATATATAAAAACAACATTATATAAAAACAAGATACGAAACAGGCTACATTTAGTGCACACACATTATATGCTCCGTAAAGTTTCAGCCCTCATGGCAGTTCGTGTAAATGTGACGTTACTGTAATCTATTGACAGTGTTGGGGAGTAACGGAATACATGTAATGGCGTTACGTATTCAGAATACAAATTATGAGTAACTGTATTCCGTTACAGTTACAATTTAAATAGTTGGTATTTAGAATACAGTTACATTGTTAAAATCAATGGATTACATGACGATACTTCTCTGTTTCACGAGTTTATTCACTCTGAATAAATTAAGGCAACTTAATGCATTTTCCATAAGCCCCGATATGAAATAGAAAAAATAGCTATTTGCGTGATCAGTCACAATGGAGTCGGAACCGGCACGACAGAGCCAGGGCAGCAATAAGTTTCTATCTTGGAAATTCAAACAGCATTTCACAAACGAACAGGGAGAATGAAATATAGCTAACTGTGCCGTGCAGCCTCTGCTTGCCAGCAACCAACCTCCTTTCAGCGTCCAAATTACTCCACTTCCAACCTGAAGAAGCATCTTAAAGTAAGTTATTTTTTAATTAGCCAAGGGTAGTCGTCTGCTGTAGTTTTACTGGTCACCTTGCTATTTTAACATTGACGTGCGACTTTACATTCTCCTAGGTGCTGATTTACTAGCTCCAGAGCCGTTTAAAGACTGACTAGCCCCGTTTGACATGCTAACTAACGTTAGCTAAAATTAGCTTGTGGTAGCTTAGACCGCAGTTAGATTTTTGTAGTATGCAGTTCGGGACTACCAATACAATAATCTATCTGCTTGTTCAGGTACACATTCAGCTAGTTGGAATAAAAAGAACACACCATTATAGGCCTGTTTAGTAAGCTGGATGTGATAGCCGCATTCCTACACTTATAAAACGCAATTCAATGTGGAAGTAATCCTGAAGTATTCAGAATACGTTACTCAGATTGAGTAACGTAACGGAATACGTTACAAATTACATTTGTGGGCATGTATTCTGTATTCTGTAACGAAATACGTTTTGAAAGTATCCTTCCCAACACTGTCTATTGATACGTGTTCACGGAGACATTTTTGTCGGTTTTTACGTGGCGGACAACACGAAAATGTGAAGTAATGTATTTAAATGGGAAGCATATTTTGTGGCCACAGCACGAAAATGGTAGGGGGTAATATAAAAAGCCGAAAATCTGCGTAGGGAGGTTGGTCGGGGTGGTGGATGGGTCAAACAACACAGGACTTTCACCCGGGCGAGCGGGGATCGCGTCCCGCGTGTGGTGCTTTGTTTGGCGTTTTGTCCCGCGTGTTACTGTGGTGCGTCTCCCGGCATTTAAGGCACCCTTTCCCCGTAAGGTTTTTCCTTTAACCCAACTTCCGCCATCCCATTATTGTGGCGCGTCCCCAGCGGGCGTTTAAGGTGCCCTTTCCCCGTAAGGTTTTTCCTAAACCCAACCTCCGCCATCCCGTTATTGTGGTGCGTCCCCAGCGGGCCGCCTCGCGGGCGCCTCCCGGCTTATAGAGCGTCCTTTTCGACCGCCTCCCAGCTGCCTCATCCAGCGCGTCCCCAGCAGGCCGCCTCGCGGGCGACTCCCGGCTTATGGAGCATCCTTTTCGGCCGCCTCTCGGCGTCCTTTCCCCAAGAAAATAATGTGACATTTACACGTAAAAAACGAGAAAAATAATGTGACATTTACACGTAAAAAAGGAGAAAAACGTTTTTTCTCGGTTTTTTTCGTGTTGGCTAGCACGAAAATGTAAACTAATGTATTTCAATGGAAAGCATATGTCATGATGACAGCACGACTACGGTAGTGTGTAATAATTTGTGCCTTTTCTGCACAAATCAGATCTTTATTTTTTTTTATTTTATACGCCCCTGCTGTTCTTTAAACACCCAATGTAGCACAAGTAGACTGTATGGTTCACAGTTTTCCATCAGATCGTTTATAGATCTGGACATTTCCAACTCACTTGAAGGCAGCTTCATTTCACGGAGAAAGACAAAAGAGACGGTACGGTCCACTTTAGTGTTTCTGAAATCGTTGGGAAACATATTTACTGGTAAGAAGAATGTATAATTTTTTTTAGTCCCCTAAATGTTTATCTCTTTTGTGGAGTGGCATTTCAAATTTTTTGAGTGAGACAAATCTACCTTTTTTAAATATTGGGGGGGGGGGGGACGCCACCTGGAGAGACACACACATACAAACACAAAACATGTGTACGTTCAAAAGTTTTAGTTTTAGTTTTAGTCGTGCAACAGAAAGCTCAGATTGATCTGAGGAGCAGTTAACCTCATAAATTGACCAGAGTTTAAAATTCTAACACAAAGAAAGCAGAAGATACCGGACATTCAGCCGAAAAGAGTGAAATCCGGCGGAATTGCCAGCGGCAACGGAGCAGTCCCGGAAGTGGAACGTTGTGGGTAAAGTTCAAATTCTAACTTTATTTCTAACAAATTATAACTTACCTTTTTTCGGTACTTTACCTCTGTAATATAAAAAAATAATTTCAGTTGTAAAAATGATAAAAAATGTCAAATTGAAAATAATATAATTGGATTGTGAGATTATAACTTTTTGATATTTGTGTTTTATATTTCAGTTCGAAATTTTTCAGTGCCAATGTTTGTTGTTTCAATACCAATTTTTACTTTCAATAGCACAGGTTACTGTCACTGTTCTAGCTCCGTATAATATGCGCTAATAGTATACGACCCAAATTAGGAAATACGACCCACAGGAGCGTTTTCCTTCTTCATATTTAAATGTTATGGTTGCGGCTTTAAAACATGTCCTTAAAGTTGTGAAATGGTTGCAGTTTGGTTACGTTTAGGCACAAAAACATGGTAAGACCGTGGTATGGGTTAAAATTTGTACATTTGTTACCAGGGACGTGCACAGACATTTGGGGGGGCTATTGCTCTAATCTGGAGCCCAAACCATCCCATCCCTGAGCCTCTCTCTTCTCTACAGAACGCACACTAATTTAACGGACGTGACGTAGCTACATTAGCCTGCAACATAGGCTGTCATTAGCTTTGGATTTTATGTTAATATCAGGCAATGCTGGTAACGTGATATAAACGTTACCAGCTGAAGCTGCACTTTATTCAAACCTCAAGTGGATTTTTGTGGTTACTAGTATTCACAGGGCATTTGTCATAATCTCCATAACTTTAAAAACTCACGTGGGGCGGCCTCTCGCTCACCCAGTGAGAGCGTGCGCCCCATGTTGGCTGAGTCCTGCAGCGGCGCGGGTTCGAATCCGACCTGCTGCCCTTTGCTGAGTGTCGTCCCCGATCTCTCTCCCCCTTTCATGTCTATCCATTGTCACTTGTAATCTGGATCTGGATCTGGAATCTTCTCCTTATGAGGTCATAAGGAGCAAGGTTAACCCCCCTTTCTCTGCTTTGCCCGCCCAGAGAATTTGACCCACCCATGAGAGAGAGACATCATGGCTTTCAAACGAGCAAAGTGGCAGTTGGTCAAGGCCACACCCCCCACCCTCCACCTTGCCCCCCCCTCCCATCTCTCTCCTCCTCAATAGATACAGATACAGAAATGGCACATACTAAGGAAAGCTCATTGTGGGACTGGCTCTAGTGGCTGTAATTCTGCACCAAGGCTTAATTTCGGGAAAGAGACTTCAGATACAGTATTAGGGGACCACTAAGGTCTAAAAGAGACTTCAGATACAGTATTAGGGGACCACTAAGGCCTATATAAAAGAGACTTCAGATACAGTATTAGGGGACCACTAAGGTCTATATAAAAGAGACTTCAGATACAGTATTAGGGGACCACTAAGGCCTATATAAAAGAGACTTCAGATACAGTATTAGGGGACCACTAAGGCCTATATAAAAGAGACTTCAGATACAGTATTAGGGGACCACTAAGGCCTATATAAAAGAGACTTCAGATACAGTATTAGGGGACCACTAAGGCCTATATAAAAGAGACTTCAGATACAGTATTAGGGGACCACTAAGGCCTATATTAAAGCATCCAAAGAACACCATGTCATGGGACCTTTAATATGCGGTGCACCGTGTGAGAATATAAACAAAGTCACGTGACTGGGGGCAGACAGCATTGCTGAGGGCAAGATGGAATGATATAGCGGTTTAATTTGATTTAACTTTATTAATGATGGTCGTATTATCCTATTGATGCAGCCACAACAGCAAAAAAATTGAAAATAAAATGAAAGAAAGTTTATTTAAGCTCTTCCACCAGAGGAGAAGCTAAGCCAATCAGGGCAAACGGGCTGTTGCCCAGGCAACAATAACCCGTACCTGTGCACGTCCCTGTTTGTTACGTTACTTCACTTCCATGCATACCTACATGACGTAATCAAGCACTTGACGCTAATCTCCCATTATATTCAACTACTGAACAAAAATAAAAACAACACTTGCATTTGTGTCCTTCGGCTGTCTCTTTAATGGTGATATCATGTACACATGTTAGGGAGTGTGTCCACGTGTTGTGCAAATATAAAATGTGTGTGCGTGTGTGTGTGTGTGTGTGTGTCTGTTAATAGGCTCGCTGTTTGAGGTGTCATGGTGTTACTGGTATTAACGGGAATAATTGAGTTGCTCAACAGACCGAGGACCAGTGAGCGCTCTTTTTGTCACCCTGCAGAGAGAGAGAGAGAGAGAGACCTTTCTCTAGACACACACACACACACACACACACACACACACACACACACACAGCTGATATATCAGGGTTAAACTGCTCTATCTCCTCTCTTGGAAAAGGTCATTTTTAAACACTTCATCTCCTTCTCTCGCATTAACACACACACAAACACATCTGTTACCATTTCTGCACTTTACATCTCTCTGCATGTCATCCTCTGAAGGCAGTTTTTACAAAAAAGCTTGTGATTCCAGCAACCATGTGTGTGTGTGTGTGTGTGCGTGTGTGTGTGCGCGTACGCCACGTGCGCGTGTGGAACCCTGGGGTGCCAAATGCTCATGCTGTGCAAAACACATACCACAGAAAGTCTGAACAAGACGGACTCAAATGGGCAGGAGAAAAAAATAAGTAGAAGGAAGGAAGGAAAGAAGAGGAGGAGGCAGGGACAGAGAAAGAAGGAAGGAATCAGAGATGGAAGAAAGGACAGGGATGAGCTCAGCTGTGTCCTCGTCTCATTTTCAATCTCAACCTAATTAATTGGGCTGAATTAATCTCACAGCGAGCACACTTACACACACACACACACACACATATATACGATGATTTTGTAACCCAAGGGTAACACGTACACTTGCCTGTCCACACTCTCACCACTTTCCATTTGAAACACAAAGACATGTGAATAAGCACACGCACACACACACACACACACACACACACACACACACACACACACACACACACCCTGCTGCGTGCCCAGTGGCAGGCAGCACAGTCGGACATGAAATACTGTCCAATAGCATCATCCATCTGCTTTCCTTACACCTCCCTCTCCCTCCTTCTCTCTCTCTTTCTCTTCATCCCTCCATCTTCTCCATCATTACTCCCTCATCTCCTCTTTCTATTTTTTCCTCACTATTCCTCTCTCCCAGTCCTTCCCTATACAGTATGTCTGCTTCTCCCGCCCTGCTAAATTCTTTTTCCTCGTCTCTCTCCTTCTCTCCCTGCTGGACATGTGCTTCGATATAAACTTACAGTAAATCACATTTTCTCTTTCCCAAATGGTGTCTATCTGTCTTTGTAATGTGACAAACACAGATAGAGGAGACAAGAATGGACTGAGACTGTTGGACTGTGTTCACACGTTGTTTTACTGTGTTAAAAGTGCTGGAGAGAAGGAACACAAAGCCCATCATACGCCTTGTTTCCATAACGACTGATTTCACTGTTGTTATTTTGTAGCTGATGAGTGAAAGTAACAAAAACCTTCTCGTGCACACTTGACTCATTAGGCATTTTATTAGATTTCATAATGTGAAAATAGATTAGACCACGAAAACGAAAGGACAAAGAAATTTTTTACAGCACTTTTAGGTGAACTGCCAATAAAATAAAATTCAAAGATAATATTCGTTGCCATCAATCAACACCAGAAACAACACATTATTATTTAAAAACATAGTTCATTCCCACTTGAATTGGTGAAAAGAAAAGCATATCATCAAATGTACAGTGAAGTAATGGAACATATCATCATCATGACAATAAATAGTTTAATACTGAAATTGTATATTATCTAAGAATAATCTACAATAATAGAAAAAAACTAACTCTCTCAAAGACTCAAAAAATCCTAAATTGGATTGATGTTTTATTTCAAAAGCTATATTAATCGTAGAAGCGCATCGCCAAGTGCAAGACGGAAGGTATTGGACTGTTGTATTGGACTCACATTTTGTTATGTTGAAGCAAACACGCCTTCATACCTAAATGTACGCCTAATTTACCCTAACCCATGCTGTTGTTCTCCTCCATAGCGCTCTGCTAGTAGCAGCATCTGCTCACTACTTCCATCACTCTGGACTTTACGTCGTTGTTGCGAGTCGCATTGCAAGTAACGTTAAACTATGTTATCGAGTTGCCTCTTTAACGAAATCCTCGGAGTGAATTTAAGTTGGGCTTTTATTGTGAAAAAAAAACAGAAAAAAGTAAAGCTGTGCTGCTTTTGACAATGTGAAAGTAAATAAAGGTGTCCTTGTAAAGGCACAATTCATATCCCTTAGCTACACGAGTGACGCAAAAAACATATTGAAATACGGCCAGAGCAGCCGGACAGAGATGCATCAGTAGAAATCTGATTGGAATCGTATTTTAAACCACCTCCAAATGTGCTATGGACAAATTTGCAAAAATCCCATTTAAAATCCTTAGAGCTAAATAGTGTAAAGTGTGGCTGTATTTCACTGGAAAGGAGTCCACCAGGACGTACATCAGTCTGCATCTAAAGACACCATGGTCACTGCCTCTGTTGGAGCAGGGAAACAATGCATACAGGACTTAATGGTGCGTTCAATTGCAACTCGTAAGCTCACGGTGCATTCAAAGTTAATAATGTATTAACTAGTATCTAGTGGTTATTCTCTTTGTTGTGTAACAGCAATTGACTGCTGGAATACTTTATTGTGATAAGCTATTACATTTGAAATTGATCATTTAAATTTGACCATCTGTAATGTCGCTGACTCTCCTTTAGTCTCGGATTAGGCACCGTTTAGGCACCGGCACCGTTTTAAAAGTATCGTTTTAGCATCGGTATCGGAAAAAGCCCACACGATACCCAACTTTATTCAAAGCCCGGCGCACTTCCTGTAAAAACCATGCAAAAAAAGCAGAACATAACTCAATCAAAATGAAATAAATACTCCCCCTGTGTGCTGCTCCCTGATGCCATCTGGTGGCAGAAACAATCACACTGACTCAGCATCATCATCCATGACCCTGGTTTCTTAGTGATGCAGGAATTGAAGATTATTCTGTTTGATTCGGAATATGTCAGTGTGCATTAGACACTGTAACGGAAACATAAACACACACACACACACACAGACAAACAAACTCACACACACACACACACACACACACACACACACACACACACACACCAGAGCCAGTCAGTCACTGACTCCATATTGTCTTAATGTGTTTTTAGTCACTCTCTCTGTTAGGAAGGGAAGTCCAGAGGCCAAAGGTCTCAAAGCACATCCCTACTCAACGTGTACACACACACACACACACACACACACACACACACACACAATCACATGAAGAGGCTCTTCTCTGACCTCTGACCTGCTGACTCCTCATTTGTCTCACTTTCTCTGTCTGACCCTCTCTTCTCTTTCACTCTCCACACTTTGCGCTTCAGGGTGTGCATTCACACGGATAATTACTTCTTTCATCTTCTCAAATGAATAGTACAGCATTGTGGGAAATATGTATATTCGCTTTCCTTCTTAGAGCGAGATGAGACGATTCATATGTATGTCATGTCTGTGCGTTAGAGGATAATCTAACAAAATCTTGACAAACGTGCATATATCCAACCTGCTTCCTTGAGAGTTACATGAAGGTTGATACCGTTCACCATTCTGTACGTTAAATGTCCTGGAAGCAAAGAGAAACAGCTCGCCTGGGTCTGTCCAGAGGGAACAGAATCCACCTATCAGCATCGCTGAAGCGCACTGATTAAGTTAACTTGTTTGTTTAATCAGTACAGCAGTTTGCTGGGAGCAGTTGCCAGGCAACCAGCAGAGACTTTTTGATGTACAGATTAAACTAACATGTTAATTAGCTTACTATATAGAGAATTGATCTACTCATCTAAAAACAAAAGAAAAGAAGAATATAAGCCTATTTTCCAACATGATTAAAGATTAAACTTTAAGACCTAAATAAAAACCAACCACAGCAGCTAACGACACCAGTCTCTTGAACAAATTCAGTGGTTTTAACCTATTCTAGTCCACAGACCAGACATTTAGGCAACAACACATGTACTGGAAGTAAGAGAAGGTCAATATTTGAATGTAGTAATATGTGATCTCTACGTATTTAAGCTTTTACTCTTACTCTCTCACTGTAGTCTTAGTAGTTTTTCAGTTACCTTTTGAACTCTTGACCAGCTGCTAGGGTCACCCGTCTACACATACACACACACACACACAAACGTCGGCCCCTTTGACCAGCCAAGTGGTAGTCACTCAGGGGTCATCTGACACACACACACACACACACACACACATGTTGAGCCATAAGCCCTAAGGAGGGGTCAGCCAGTGGCCACGGCGATCGGTGCAAAGGTCAGTCTGGGGTCCTTGCGTTACCATGACAACAGAGGCAAGAGTCACTCAGCGGTCAAACCTGAGCCCGGGTCAGTGAATGGTCAAATGCGGAGACTGGATTTTCCACACACACACATGCAATATTAAACACTTACACACATAATGCACTTCTATCACATACTTTTGGTATGAAACGCAAAACATATTCACAATTGCACAAACACACACACACTTTGTGTGAGGTTCCACCCACAATGGCATTAATGAGGACATTGTGCATTATTTTTGTTGTTTTTATTTCTTTCCTAGTGAGGGCGCTCTTCTCTCAGTTAGTCACAACTGATCCATATACTGACAATGATGTGGACAATACAGTAATACATAGGAAAAACTGACATAACAATTAGGCATTTATTTTAAGGGTCTTTTATTTCCTAATGATTTCCTGATATATTTCTAATAATTCCCTTGGGTGATTCCTAGAAAGAACTATTTCATTTGGAACCAGTCAATAGAACCGTCCTGCTGTGACCGTTATAAGCAATACTTAGTTGAAATTTCCTGGAGAATTACCTTGAAAGAACTGCTCCATTTAGGCAAAAATTAATTCTCATTCAGATGTTTTTGGAGACATTATTCCCTATATTGTTGCTGAATTAAATCTTCTTGTCTGTAGACAAATTTCCATTTTTGCATGTTCATCTGATCTGCAGTAAACTGAATAAAACATGATCTTTATTATCAATTTGAATGAAATAATTGGAAGTAGACCAAGTGACCAAGTCTCTGTTTTATTTGTTGTTTTTTACAGTTCGTTTTATACAGGAAAATATGAAGAATTGAAGCATTCCAAACAATAACAGAAATCACTTTACAATTTGTTGGTAGAAATTATGTCGGTATAATAATAGAAATTCCAGATCTGCAGATTTATTTCTGTTTTTTTAATTGTGTGGGTCTAGATTTAGATGTTTCGATTGCCAAATAATCTCATATTCCTTCAACTTGACATAAGGAATGGCTTCTGAAAACCTTTCGGATAATTATGCCGAGGAAGCATTTTCATCCAGCTAATTAAGGACATTTTTCTTGCTACTTTACAGATACAAGGTTTATATTTTTGACTGTAATTTGTAATCTGATCTTTTTACATTTCTGGTTTCTTTGCTAAAAAAAATTAAGTAAATTCATAACAGTATACACCATTAATATAAATAAAAATGCAGAGTCCATGTGTTTGATGTAATTGTATTTCTTATATTTCATTTATTCAACTACTCATTTCTATTTTCTGTATGTGTCCTTACGTAGTTCCCTAAATACCTTTGGCCCTCATGACAACCTGATTTGTATTTATTGATGTTGGCCTAAAAGTAGTCAACTTAAGTCTAACAATCCTGCAATTTCTATCATTATTAGCTGAAACCTCCACCATGCTTTACTCACCGAATACATTATTAATAGTCAATACAGTTTTTTTTACAAAAAAATAAATAAAAATTACCAGATAGGCTACATATATATATATATATATATATATATATATATATATATATATATATATATATATATATATATATATATATAAGCAGTACATTCTTTCAATAAAGTTTGTTTAATACTCAAATCTCATCCATATCTTAATACACTCTTAATTTAAAGTCCATCTGCAGTTGACCTTAACACATCCATCTCTGAAATACATGTATATCTTTCCAAAAAAAGAATCCTGACACTGCACTAAAGCCGCTTGATGTAAAATAGACAGTATAGCACTGGTCTCGCTTTGCCAGACCCTCCTCCAAAGCGCGCTGAAGGAAGGTATGGCTACTCCTCATAGCATTCGAGGATGGGAGGAAAATGTTCCCTGGTTTAATGCCATTTCTTTAAACCAATAACAATCGGCATGGGCGGTTCTAAACTCCGCACAGAGCCGCTGCAAAATAGTCGTGAGAGAGAAAACTGTGATTGGACAGATAGTATAGCTAGCTGTCTGGATTTACCCTGCAGAGATCTGAGGAGCAGTTTACCATAGTCCTCAGAAATCCACCGGAGTTTAAAATTTCAACACAAAGAAAATGGAAGGAAACGGAAAATACATGCATCCGTCGAAATTTCCTGCGGCAACGGAGCAATCCCGGAAGTGGAACGTCGAGGATATAGACTAGTATAGCACCAACCTGACCCAAACAGTGTTAGTGTTAATTTTATGATTCTCTTTCTGAATCAAAACAACTCCATGTCTTGGGTGTTTTTCTACCCATGGCTGCACTGTACAACTTTTCAACGTATATTTACAGTAATATACTGGCAGCAGCATCACCAGTAAACTACTGGTTATTTACAGTAAGCATACTGTTAAAGTTTAAGGTATTTTCCTGTAAATAGACAGTTTCTTACCGTATTATTTGAATTCACAGTGATGTACTGGCTGCAATTTGATCCCGCCTTTTCCTTTATGTTCCCAAGATGCATTGGTATTAACAGTAAATACCTGTAATCTGTAACATTTGCAGATAGTGCTGTAATATTATTATTTTTCTCCCAGAATACATTGCCTTTTTGCAGTATGATCCTGTATAACATTAAAACAGTAAGATACTGTGAGATGTTAGCTGTAAACTTAGATCAAAGATTTACAGTGTGGGCAAAGTTAACCCATTATTGTGTTGGTGCTTCCCACTGATTTTAGTGTGAACAAATATAATCCAGTATAGAGTCTAGCTTCAAGTCTAGTTCCTCATTTGACCCTCTCTGGTTGACAAAATGCCTCATTAAGAAATCTAGAATGCCTCCTTTTTAGGAGCAACTTCTGGAAATCTCCCCTTCAGAACCTTCACATGACTAATCCATTAGTAATGGATATAGACTGTGTATACAGAAACCACGTCAGACACCTGAAGGCAAGGCAGCTGACAGGAACTGGTGAATGTAGCATGGTGTAGTGGGGAAGAGTTATGCCATGTGTTTTTATTTTGGGAGTCTAAAAATTCTGCAATCAGCATATGAAATATCCACCCTGTGTTAGTTTTTTTAACACAGGGTGGATATTTCATAAGCTGATTGCAGAATTTATATACTATATATATATATATATATATATATATATATATATATATATATATATATATATATATATATATATATATATATATATATATATATATATCATTTTATTAGATGTTGTTAAAAATATGTATTGCAAGATAAACGATAAAACACTAACAGAACAAAAGGATGATGCTAATTATTATTATTATTATTATTATTATTATTATTATTATTATTATTATTATTATTATTTAGTGTGGTAATTATTGATATGATTTAAACTTTTAAGCCATAACAATCGCCACACTTTCAATATTGAATATTGTTATATATAAAAGTACCATATATAAAAATTACTGTATATTTGTTATCTTGCTATATAAATATACAGTGTCTATATACATAAATATACTGTGTGTATATATATATATATATATATATATATATATATATATATATATATATATATATATATATATATATATATATATAGGAAGTATGTAGAGTTGAATAAGGGGAAAATAAGCTTTGACACATTGCACACACTCATTGTATTTCTACATTTTGTTTTTTTTGTTTGAAATCAAATCAAATAATGAAATACATATTAATTATATCCTATGGTATTTATATATATAGTGACTTTGGGTGGCCCCCGGCCTGCATATTAGGGATTGACGGTCAGATTCAGGTGTGGTATTGGTTGAGAGGAGATAAAATGTGACCCAGTGTGATTTTAGCATCACGCCACTTCCCTGTTTTTGTGTAGCCTACATTTAACAGAACTTACATTCCCTGTCATTTAGTGGCATATACATGTATTTCTTTTTGCGTAATAGAATATTAACACATAATATTCATTACGTACTTCTTTTTTTTCTCACAGGGTTTGAATTAGTTCATTGGACACCTGCACAAAAATATCATTTCTGCTCTGCCCATCCTGAGCGAAGTATCTGCTTGTGATTGGCTTCTTCCTCAGCAGCTCAGTCCTGATACTACAGGCTACAATGGCTCCAATGTGTTTATTGTCACATCATTGTGTATATTATCACAAAGAAGGTCTCTCAATATATTTATTTAAGAGCTTTAAGTATGCACAGTATGAAGACATTTGCCTTAGTATTTCTATTTCAGGAGACATTTGTCTGCAGTTACTATAGTCACTTTCAATTAAATTAAACCTCTAGACCACACTCTATAATTTACAGAGACCCAACAATTCCCCCCAAGAGCAAAAATTTTATAAAATCTATAAAATATTCATATTCCAAACAGTTGCGTTGTTATGTATTTGGGAAAAAACTGAAGAAGTCATTCAGGAATGGGTCAGGTACTTGATTCAAATTGTACTTATAGCCAGTAAAAAGGCCATAACTAAGAACAGTTACAGACCTAAACCTCAGAATAAAGAACTCTGGCTTGAAATCATCCGGGATATCTATTTAATGGAAAAGGTGATGTAAAACTCGAAGGACATATCCATGACAAGAACTGGAGAAAATGGACCAAATACATGGGAAGTGATGCCAACAAATAACAGGACTGTCTGAGAATGACTAAGAAGTTTACTACTTACTACTACTATTTGCATGCCTGAAATGCCACTGAAAATGTCAGTTTCGCTTGGTTCCATATTGAAATTGTAATGGAAATATATATGCAGTGGTGGAAGTATTCAGATCATTTACTGAAGTAAAAGTACTAATACCACACTGTAAAAATACTCTGGTCAAAGTCCTGCATTAAAAATGTTACTTAAGTAAAAGTATGTAAGTATCAGCCGGAAAATGTACTTAAAGTATTAAAAGTAAAAGTACTCAAAGCAGAAAAATCCTCCCATTTTAGAAAGTGTAAAGGATCCAAAGAGTTGTGTGTTTAATGGTCGAATCATTCCAGCAGGACTTGTAGGCCGTTATATTGTTGGGTAGTTTAATTTATAATAAAACATTGTATTTTATAAACTTAAATCTTAATGTGTAAAGTAACTAGTAACTAAAGCTGTCAGATGAATGTAGTGGAGTAAAATGTACAATAGAAGTAGAAAGTGGCATAAAAAAGTACATCAAATTTGTACTTTAGTGCCGTACTTGAGAAAATGTACTTAGTTACATTCCACCACTGATTATACCGATGTACATGATGTAAACCACAAATGAAAAAAAAGGGGAAAAAATTATATATATATCAAATATTCAACTTTCTTAAGAATTGCAATGAAGCAACACACTGTTTGCAGACTACTGCAGCATCATGACTCAGCATTGCTCTGACAGAGAGTGCATCCTCCTGCAGGGCAGTGACCTGGACTTCAACTCAGCACCTCTGCTACGGCACAGCGACCCGGCCTTCAACCCTCCCCTTTGACCCCAGCCGGGTTGAGCCCGGGGTCGGCTCTCACGCCCAAACACAGGTTCAGGGAGGGGTCAGTGGGCAGGTACCGCTGGGAGTCTCTGCGGTGATTCAGCTGCCGCTCGGATCCACTTTATCAAACACAACGAACCTGGCGCTTTGAATCAACATTACCTGAACATCAACTTGTTTTTATTGGTTCATGATCGGCTTTATAGAAAAAGTTAGATTAGATGAAATGAGATGAGATGAGGTGAGGGTACAGCCAAAAAGTATGTGTTACTACTATGGCTGTCAACTGATTCAAATTTGTAATCTTTATCATTTTTAATTCCAGTGTCCTAGTTAACTCGCAATTAATATTATATTATATTTTGGGGCGCCTGGGTAGCTCACCTGGTAGAGCGCGTGCCCAGGGGCTCAGTCCTTGGTTCCGACCTGCGGCCCTTTGTTGCATGTCATTCCCGCTCTCTTTCCCCTTTCAAGTCTAAGCTGTCCTTTCAATAATAAAGGCCTGAAAAAACTATATAATCTTAAAAACCAACAACAAAGGGATATTTATTTCAAGTTGTTAATGCTCGAGTGGTATTTGAGACTCAACGTACTCCGGTCGTAACTTAAGTTCATATCGCCAGTCCGTGCTAATAACTTTAGTCTTGCGGAGAGAAACATGTGGAAGGGCTTTGAAACTCAACCTGCCATTCAAAAGACCCTTTTCTGTATCCACTTCTATTCAAGGAGCTTTGTTTGTACTAGCCATCCACCCCTGTTCATGGATGTATTGTAAGACCCGCTCGAGCCTGCACCCTCGTTATCTCGTTTTTTTTCCCGTCTATCAACCTTAAAGCTGCACTATCTATAATATATTTATGGATTTAATGACTATGTGCCGTGTGAAAGGAGTCACTTACAGTAACGAACCAACAGAACCCGCAGTTTCCCCCAGCCCTATGGAGTGTTTCTATCCTCTTTAAACTGAAATTGCTTTGGTGTTACAGCTGACAAACCACTCTCATCAATATCAGTGTTTTCACCGGGTTTATCGAATCTTAGGTGCACATATTTGGCGGAGGGGTTTGAGGGTCTTTCCCCAAGAAAATGTGATGTTTTTCTTCTTTTTTTTAAGATAATTTTTTTATGTAGGTAGGTGAATAAGGGGGAAGACATGCAGGAAATTGTCTCAGGTCAGACTCAAACCCTGGACCTCTGCGTCGAGGCATAACCCTCTCAGTGTATGTGCGCCTGCTCTACCCACTGACCCAACCAGGCCTCAATGTGATGTTCTTCAATGAAAAAATATGCAATTCGACATCATTTTGGACCGTTGTTAACATCACATCTGTGTTAAAACTTTGGAAAAGCTAGAGCAGATAATTAATAACACTCAAAAAGCTTAAAGGCAAAGCTTGCTGAAGAAGCCCAACTACAATCAAGAGATCTGAGACAAGTCTTTCAGCTTTTTTCGCTGTTTTTGGTTGAGTGTTTTTTGCCTGAACATGGGCCTGTTAGATAGTGTTCTTTCAAAAAGACAGATAAAGCACGAATGCATACAGGATGCGTGTGATATCACCATCAACACACTAGTCCGATTCATTCACATGGCAGACATCTTAGATTTGGCAAAACAAAAGCTCTGGCAGCCATCTTAGGCGGGGCACATGACAGCTCCAGCCGTTCTGCTGTTTATTGATGAACTCTTCAAAAAGTGCCTCTTACAAAGAAGTCCACCTCGTCCTATGCAAACAGCGTCATCACTTCCTGCCCCACAGGGTCAGGGCAGGGTGGGTCTGGGGTCGAACGCAGGTCACTGCAACGCGAGGTCAAAGGTCACCTCTTCGTCTGTTGTACAGGGTTGCTTAAATGGTCATATATATTCATTTATAGTCATTGTTTGCTAATGCTCATACAACGTAATGCTTTTATTTGATAAAAGGCTTGTTTAAGGAAATTAGTCACATGCACGTCAAATATAGAATCGGCATGAACAAGAAATCCCCTCCATCTCAAATTCTAGTAGCCCAATGAAATCTTTTGCCAAAGAAAGAATAAAATGTTGCCATAATTCCACAAAACTCTGTTCTCATAACTGTTTTTTTCTTTTTTGGCAGGTGGAAACTGAAGAAGAAATTAACTATTGAATTGTTATTTAAAAAAATAAATAGGATTTACTGTCAAAGAGGAACACTGTGGACAATTCTTCCTGCTTGGGAGGGTCAGTGTAGGTTCAGCGTGGGGTCACACAGAGTTCACCTTCATAGTTGCCTCTACTACCATATTAAGTTAAATATAAATGTAAATCAATTTGGTATATATGTGTGTGTCTTTTTCCGTTAATTTACGACTTTAATCTTAGATATTCAGAGTTTTTTCTCTGATTATTACCCATCTCTCCCGGGTCCGTAACATTATTATTTTTTCCTACAATGGCCTTAGAACGCTCTCGTAGCAGAAGCAGCTTCCGTTTGCCAACATCAAGCTGACAAGAAACTCTGTGGCAGAAAAAGTTTCTGATCTTTCTGGAGTGGTTTACTGGCCCGGCCCACTTGAGATCAAATTAGGGGTATGTGGCCCATGAACTAAAATGAGTTTGACACCCCTGGCTTAAACTGTCACTATATCCTATGACCAATCAGAGTGGAGGAGTATCTAAGGCAGTGTCAATGACTGCTTGGGAACTGCCATCAAATTTAAGCTAGGCAGCGCAGATTAAATATGAATCAAGATTCTGTTACTGCATGGCCTATCTCTCACCTCAAACGTTTTCATTAACATATTTTAGTGGACAGCTGTAAAATGAGAAAGTTTGTTACCCTGCCGACATGAAAACAGTCGAGCTAAAGAAGAACAAAAGCCACCACGCAAAACAGAAATGCCACGCTCACGCCACACAGGCAGTGTGCGGCCGGCCCTTAGTGGGTATGGGGTCAAGCGCATAGAGTCTATATTCGGGATTGCTCCGTTGCCGACTGAAATTCCGCTGGATTTCACTCATTTAGGATATCCGTTGCCTTGGGCTTCCTTTGTGTTGGCATTTTAAATTCCTGTAGATTTCTGAGGACTATGGTTAACTGCTCCTCAGATCTCTGCAAGGTAAATCCAGACAGCTAGCTAGACTATCTGTCCGATGTGAGTTTTCTGTTGCACAACTAAAACAACCTTTGAACGTACACATATTCCACCAAAACAAATTCCTTCCCGAGGCTATTTTGTAGCGGCACCCGCTGCTTTTCCTGCCACCTAGCACCGATTGTGATTGGTTTAAAGAAATGCAAATAAACCAGAGCACATTTTTCTCCCATCCCGGAATGCTGTGTGGACTCGCCAGACCCTCCTCCTCAGCGCCGCGGTGGAGGAAGGTCTGGCAAAACGAGGCTAGAGTGACAGTGGATGAGCTCGGAGCAGACAGGTGTTCAGGTGTTGGCAATCAGAGCAGAAAACGACATTAGCAGTAAAGATGTCTATTGGAAGCAGTGTAGGTTTCGGTTCACTACCATTTTCCATCCCTATTTAGCACATTGACAAAACATAGTCCAGCCATAATACTACTACTTTATTGTGTCAGTAGCGCCGGCAGCCGTAATCCTGTCTCTCTGCCAATCACGGAAAATGCAATGGTACATTTATGGTCACTGTGTGTGCTGGTGTTTGGCGGAGCAGAGGGGGGGTCAGACCGGTTAATGCAAGAACTTTACTCTTGTCTCCAACTCGCAGTGGAACATTAAAGTGAGCATGTGTATATAGAACTGTGAATAAATGGATACAGCACACTGGAAATTGGTTTATTTTTAGGCCAGAAAGTGCATCCGAAACAAGTTCACCTGTGTGTGTGTGTGTGTGTGTGTGTGTGTGTGTGTGTGTGTGTGTGTGTGTGTGTGTGTGTGTGTGTGGTGTATTTTGCCTGCTGCAACAACACAGGATTTTCACCCAGGAGGCCAGGGTTCATGTCCCGTTCTTGTCCCACTGAAACATACTTTTTGTAACCCCCACCCACCATCTTTTCCTAAAACTGTCCTGTTCTTGTGTTGCCTATCAGTTAAACGTACTTCCTGACCCAGAGCTTCAAAAAGTGACACCAAGAGTACAGAGCAAGCACGTCTAAATATGATGCTAAAGGAGATTTTTTGCATCAATAACAAAATGCCAAAGGCACCTGACCAAGCGTCAACGGGAGTGAGAATGTGTATCAACCATACAGCCTCACAGAGCAGGGACGCTCCAGCTGTAGACTCTGGCTTCTTCACCAGTAAGTGAGAAAGCTAACAGGACGGAGTTATCACCTGAAAGACTGGGAATAATTATTTATGTATTGGATTTATGGCTGTAAATACAACCATGGTGTAAACTGTGTCACTGCTTTGAAGAGACTTTATTGGCACTGTCAACCAGGGCTGGTGCCGAGCTACCAGCTGATCACTAGCTCTCAGGAGCTCCAGCCACACACAGTAAATGTGCTGCTTTGTGTGTTTTATGATACTCCGCAACACAGATGGATATATATAACATTTTAAAATGTATGAGGACAGCTTCACATTGTTATCAGAGAAAGAGCCCTACACCACATACACCCCACAGGGCTTATCTTTACCTGTATTCCATAAATCCCTTTATTTTACTTGGATGTTTTGGAAATGAAGACGTGCAGGAAAGGTTTTAGGGCTGCGATCACTGGAGCAGCATACATTAGGCATTGAGAAATAGATGGAAGAGGAGGGCAGAAATGTAGTGGGTTCAACAGCAGGGCAACGACTCTCTTCCTATTCTCCATCACACACACACACACACACACACACACACACACACACACACACACCCCCTGGGGGCACGCAGCACAGCATGCCACCATGCATTAAGGTGTGGATGTGTGTTTGTGCGCAGATATACCAAATGAGCACCTTCTGGTTGCTCTGGCTCAGAGAGAAGCCAACATGGAGGGAGAGATGCACACAGGAGAAAAAGGTGATAGCAGCAGAGAAGAAAACATTTTATGAACACAAATTATGAAACTACTCAATATGCATGTCTTAAAATACATTTGGTTCCTTTACAGCAACGTAGGTTCCATATTCAGCATATATATATATATGTATACATATATACAGTGTGTGCATATTTTTAGGTAAGCTTTCATATTATGTTTTTTATTGCTCTTTATGTGATGTTGTCTCTTTTTATCATTTCATGTTTTATTTATCTTAATTTGTATTTATTTATTTCAATTTACTTGAATTGATTATATTGCTTTTGTTCTTATTTTTGGAAGGTTTTGCACACATTTTACAACAGCAGAACCCCAGAAATATTGGGCGTTGCCAGATTGTACCAAAAAGTGTCTTTAACAAAATCTGCTTTTCGAAAAAAAAGCAGCTTCTTATTTATTGCAAGCAACAATCCATTTAGCCAGCTGTAAAGACACCTGTTGCTGCTTACGTGAATGTTACCTTAATGAGTTGGTCAAAAACACTCTCCAGCTGACTTTTCAATATTTCAAGTTGACACATTTTAAAACGAGATCTCTGTTTACGGCTTTTAAATGTGCACTTGATGGCTAGAGATATTGTGCTAAAAGACTGAGGCTATACATGTCCTCACCAGCTGATGATCCATGCAGAATACATGAACATGAACCAGCATTGTATATTGCAGTGTAGAACTTGTCCTAGTGTAACAGCTATGCCGTGTCATATAGTTCAAACATAACCCTGTTTGGCTGCTTAGCTTGAATACTTGTTCACTTTAAACATTAGAAGAGAAAAGGCTTTTAGAATAACGACTGTTTGGCAATTATACATTTGCCAAACAGTAACATTGGCAGGGGTTGCTGGAGTGTAACATTCTGATTAGGGGATAGGTAGAAAAACAAAACCTGTGTTCCAGTAAATCCACATCTTAGTTTGTAGAAATTTATATTTACAGTAACTGAGAATATATAGATAGAATCATACACACACACATACATGTCATCAAGTCAAGTTCAGGCATGCACAGGATAAACTTACACATGGACAAACGCAAACACACAGTCACCCTCTCGCCAAGGCTAAACATGTAATGTTGCGTGTGTTGTCATGGTAACTTATGAAAGACTGACACGCCTCCTAGCTCGCTCTTTCTTTCTCCAACGTTCTCGAGCCAATGAGTGTCTTCATTAGGTCGGAAATTGGGAGAAAAAAATGACAAACAATAACTGCATGTGTGTGTGTGTGTGTGTGTGTGTCTACCTCTCTCTACCTATCCGTCCTCCTCCCTTATCTCTCTTTCTCTCTATCCATTGTCGGGTCATTGTGAGGTCGAGAGGAAAAATGAGGCGCCTCTCTGCCACTGATGACAATCTCTCTCTCTCTCTCTCTCTCTCTCTCTCTCTCTCTCTCTCTCTCTCTCTTATCCCTCCATCACTCTCTGTGTGTCCTGCTGTCCCATGTATCTCCCATGTCTCCTCTCTCCTCCCTCTTTGATCTCTTCTTCCTGTATTTCTCATTCTTAGCTCTCCCTTACATTACATTTTTGTGATCCTTAAAGTTGCATCAAACACAGATGTATTGCATATTTTCTTGTATGGATAAACCAAGATGATTTGAAAATTGAGGAAACGTTTGATGTAATATTGTTTAATGGGTTTTACATGTGTATATAATTTAGACTGACCTGCTGTAGAATTAACAGCAAAATAAAGCATCCCCAAGGCAGCCAACGCTGGGTATCGGTACTCAACATCGGTATTGACCGAAATAACCCAGCGTCGAGTAGAATTGTATCTTCTCCAGTCAAACGATACTTGCATTCAATCGTTTGCTACCCAGATCTAGAATAAAAGGATTATTATGGTTTTGCTCGCAGCCAATCAGAGCAAGCGTTCTTCGATGTAGAGCCGCCTACACATGATCAGAGGTAAAAACGCGAGGTAGGGCACAGAGCATAGTGCAGGCACTTCAGACGCATTAAGTCGTTATTGCTACTGCCGGCTGCGCCTTGAAAGGGCCGGGGCAATAATTGAAACTTAATAATAATAATTTGAACTGTGAGCTCAGCGCTCGGCGACAATTTTGAGCGGTGAACAAGGGTAGCGCTTCGCGGTTGGTGGTGGTATTTTACACAACTGGAAGCTTCCATTGTATCGATGGTACTGAATGAAGTAGAAAAAAAGTACTCTATTGGTATCGGTATCACTTTAAGGGCAGCTAGCTAGACTATCTGTCCTGTATTCTCTGAGTTTTCGGTTGCACGACTAAAACAACCTTTGAACGTACACATGTTCCACCAAAACAAGTTCCTTCCAGAGGCTATTTTGCAGAGGCACCATTGCTCTGTCTGTCTGGCACTTAGCGCCGCCCAAGACGATTGTGATTGGTCTAAAGACATGCCAATAAAGCAGAGCATGTTTGTCTTCTATCCTGGAATGCTGTGTGGACTAGCCAGACCCTCTTCAGCAGCGCAGTTGAGACCAGCAATGAGAGAATACTTTTAGGGTACTAGTATTAGTACTGGTATCATACTTTTTTTTTTAAACAAAACTAGCCCAAGTGAACAATATAAACTCAGACAGTGGCTGCAGCCCATAAACATTTAACGAGAGCTTGCGCGGTTTTTACTCTCGTTGCTATGCAACAAAGTAGTTGTTGGTGTTCACACACTGAAGGCAGAAGTTCCTCGATGAACGTGGAAGTCGCTCGTTGGTGTTTTAAGTCCCCACCATCGACTTCAAGGCACCTAACCTTAACCCTAACTGTAACCCGTGCCCGTGCCTTCCATGCAGCGCTGCCTGGAAGACGACGTTGGGGGCTTAAAACACCAAACACTGTGGAAGTCACTCCTGTAAGATGAGCATTTGCCATTGTTGCATTTTTCATTTGTACTTTGTCAAACGCACCACACACTGTAAACACATGTCACGCTGTAGAGGCGGTCGTTTGTTTATTGGACAGACTTCTGGTCTCAGAAATAACGGAGCGACACCAAATTTATAACATCTTGGGTTTTCTAGTTCTGCTTTAGTGTTTCTAATATTTTAGAAGAAGGCGAACAATGAGCAGCTGACAGACAGCGAGTGCAGGAGAGAGAGAGATGATGATGTCACACAGACGACCAGCGATGTGTGTTCAGAACAGCTGATGGATCTGAAAGTTATCATCCCTTAAATGATATATAAGTCCGTAAATTGTGTAAAAGTTGAAATTGCAGACTGTTTTTGGTTCCCTTCCTGTCTTTGGCTCGGATTGAATTCTGACCTGAAGTGAACCAAACTCTAGTTCACTTGGAAGCAAACCGAGACCCCCATTTTCAGGTGGACCAGAGTTTGTTTGCTTGATCCGCACCAGAATTCGGATGAGCTTTCACAAAAACCCAAACGAACCGCATTATCCGACCAAACGCTCCAGGGTTCGTTTTAAATGGACCAAACGAGGTAGGTTTCACACATAGGCTGTTTGGTCCATTTTAACCAGGCCCTGGAGCGTTTCATTGGATAGTCCGGTTCATTTAGGGTGGCATGAAAGCTCATTCAAACTCTGGCGCGGATCAAACAACCGAACTCTGGTCCGCTTGAAAACGGGGGTCTTGGTTCGCTTAAGTGATACCCCTTAGCTAAAAGAGAGTCTGAGTAGGGACCCCCTACTACATACAGTACACTGTGTACAATTGAGGGACATTTTAAACTGGGCCGAATGGATGAAAATACATGGATTATGTTCATCCATCATGCTTTAACGTTAAACATAGATCACAGCACAGTTAATCTTTAAGCTTAACTGTATTGCTGCCATATTGGTTACCTTACCTATCGCAAGTTTATCTTCAGTGTGTAAATTAAATGTTTTTTTTTCACAAATAGGCCAATTTATCTTTGCTATTTATATGTTGGATTCATATTTTCAGACATATTTTAATTTTTGAAAAAATAAACTTCTAACATAATTTGGCGGCGCCCCTGCACTAATTCTGAGGACCCACTAGGGGTCACGGACCCCCTGTTGAAGATCGCTGTTCTAAAATATTAGAAACACTAAAGCAAAACCAGAAACTCCAAAGTAACTCACTGGAAAACAAATGAGCTTGATTTCAAGTTATTTTAATTTCATCATGTTTTGTAGCCCTCATTAAAGCTGATGTTGTTCCGTTTAGCAGTCACAACAAGCCCAGAAACAATGTTCCCTGTAACAATATGACACTATGTCATTGTGTCTTACACAATTAGGGTACAGGAAGTGACTTCATCTTGGTTTGCTTTTCATTTGATCATAGAGAAAACCAATGGACTACTCTAAAACACATTAATAAAAAAGATTAGGGCCTCAATCATGTTACTTATTTTATATCAGGAAAAATTTATGTAACATTGACAGCGCAAAGGATAAAGTAGATTTCCCTGCATTTTCCAACTGAAGAACACAAGTTACCTGAACATTCTCGCTTTGTAGTTAACCGCAGATTAAAGGAACACGCCGACTTATTGGGAATTTAGCTTATTCACCGTAACCCCCAGAGTTAGACAAGTCGATACATACCCTTCTCATCTCCGTGCGTGCTGTAACGCTGTCTGACGGCTCCAGCGGCATCAGGCCAGCACAGAACATGCAGGTGAATGGTTCCAGTAATCCTACTGCTCCGAATAAGTGACAAAATAACACCAACATGTTCCTATTTACATGATGTGATTTGTAGAGTCACAGCGTGTACAAAAAACAACGTAACATGAGACACAGCCGTCTTTTAACAGTAAACAAACCGGGAACTATATTCTCAGGTGGAAGAATATAGTACTTGGGCGGAGTGATATGCTCGCAGCAAGCCTGTCTGAGAATATAGTTCCCGGTTTGTTTACTGTTAGAAGATGGCTGTGTCTCATGTTACGTTGTTTTTTGTACACGCTGTGACTCTACAAATCACATCATGTAAATAGGAACATGTTGGCGTTATTTTGTCACTTTTGTCACAATTTGGAGCAGCAGGCTAGATGGAACCAGTTACTGCAGGATCTGTGCTAGGCTAAGCTAATGCTGGAACCGTCAGGCAGCATTACAGCACGCACGGAGATGAGAAGGGTATGTATCGACTTGTCTTACTCTGGGGGTTACGGTGAATAAGCTAAATTCCCAATAAGTCGCGTGTTCCTTTAAGATTCAAAGTTATGAGGAATGAAATTTGGTTGATTTGAAGTCACAATTTCAATTTGTGGCAAGTTTTAAAGTGCTGATGGCTCTTTATGCCAAAAAATATGAGTTGGTAGTGCTTCAGCATTGAACATATGCATGTAGAACATATCTGATATCTCGTTTATCTCCTTTCTTCTGTTCCTTTCTCACAGTTTATCAGGACCTTTTCATGTTATTTTTGGTCTTACTCTGTAATGAATGTGACTTTAAATGTAGCAAAGAAGAATACTTGAAATAAAAAAGTACTTAAGTATGCTATATGTGAAACTACTGATTTAAAAAAATATATATATTTTTTCTTACTGTAATTATAGTAGGAGAGAGAGAGGGATGGTGAGGGAGCGACCAAAGACAAAGAGGAGCTGTGTGTGTGTGTGTGTGTGTGTGTGTGTGTGTGTGTGTGTGTGTGTGTGTGTGTGTGTGTGTGTGTGTGTGTGTGTGTGTGTGTGTGTGTTGTGGTGAGCTGATGGTGCAGATGATGTTTTGATGGTCAAACTGATTTTTAATATTGAACGCACATCGCACATCATCACATAGACTTTGTGATGATGTGCGTTCGCTCTTCAACAGACCCTCAAAGTGCATAAAACTACATCTCCCATGCAAATAATTACCATTTCAACACAGTTTAACCTGTTTGAAGTGATTGCATCGGCAATTTCAAGCGCTTGCATGCAGAATTTCCTCTGAATATTTTTGACTCATGTAGTTGTTATTTTGCATTTACTTAGTTGTTAAGAAAGTAGTTAATACGTCTCCACATTGACCATACAGACCCTTCAACTGCTGCTTACGCATTAATGCATCAGTAACAATAATCTATTACATTGTAATATTCTGAAAGGCTTTTTTTATTTTTTATTTTTTTACTTTTGATGCTTAAATTACATTTTGTTAGTATTACTTCTGCACTTTCACTTCAGCAACATGTTCAATGGATGACATTGACTTATATTGTATTTTTCCATTTTGGTTTTTCTACTTTCACTTAAATAAAAGATTTTAAGGCAACCCTCTACAGTTTATTTCCCCTTTGTTGAAACCATGACTGTTTGCGAGCAAACACAGAGCACAGACTGCACCACTGCACCCTCTGCTGCCAGAAAATGACCCTACACCAATCTGCTGTCAGTGTTTAGCAGTGCCATATACTGTATATCCAGTACATCATGTCGCCTGCAGACTGTGCTTTAACAGTCTTTTGTGTCAGATAGGAGTCATATTATCTTCCACTGAGGAGCACGATGGAAATAAATCCCCATGCTTTCCTCTGGAGTCAAATATACATCATAAATTATCATATAGTATTTCCTAAACCAAATGGAATTCATGCATTTCCACACCATTTAAGAAAGGCATTATATTATAGCGTTAACACTCGATTCAGGCTCTTTTATAGTGGTAAAATCCCCTGCTGATCCTCTGGTACTGTTACACACCTCAAGCAGTTATTTAGTGTTCAGCATTCTCACTGACTTTATTATCTCAAAGCAGAGCTTCCCACACACATTCCCTTCTGCACATCAGCGTGCCTGCTTTGCTGTGGTGTTCAGCTTTTAATCAAAACTACTCAAAATATGTTTTTCTAAATGTTTTGAAAAGATAAACCCTTGAGATGTGACATCTCATTTCCAAGGGGGTCCTATATACACAAATACAAAATTGCCGCAACTTTGATTTGGGCACCTAACGATCACAACAGCAATGTAATTTCGAAAAATTATTATTTTACACATTTAGGTTTTGGAAGTAAACTCTTATTTTGTCTTGTGTTCTGAAGGGGAATCCAAAAAGTTCAATCCTGAAAAGTATGATGGGTAATTTCACAATTCAAGGTGTTTGCTCTGTTGATTTGTTTAACTGTTTCACTGTTTTTTAAGTTCAATAATTGCAACATCTTTCCACAAGTCAATGAGGAATCGTGTTAGATAATCGTGACTTCAATATTGACCAAAAATAATTGTGATTATGATTTCTTTTCCATAATGGAGCAGCCCTAACACACACAGACAAAAACAGCATTACATAACATACACTACAGTTACACAGACACAGACAGTTCACTCACCCTCTCTCACCCACACCTCCAGTCCTCAGCTGTTATACGAGAACACTGGATACAACGACACTGAAGATAACTCAAAGACATGGTGGGCAGGTATGAGGAGTCGCTTAGCAGTAGCCTAGTGGCATTGGTGGTAAAAGTACTGTAGTTGCTAGTGGTGACAGAAGTGGTGTCTAACAGTAGTTACTTTACATGTGAATTATGCTTGTGATGTTACAGAGATGAATCACCATAGGAAGGAAGTTAAACTGGCTCCCAAGCGCCATCTGGCAGTTAATAGCAGTACTGCAGCTACAATTTGTGAACATTCCCTGTCAGTATCAACAAATTGAATTAAGTGAAGTAAAAATGACAATCATTATCATTATCATAAATATTATTATAAAAAGAAAATATTATTCTATTTGTGCTGTGAGACCAGTATTAGTATTAATATCAACATTGGGTTGCAGTTACACTGATACAAACCAATAGGTTGTTGAACTGGAGAGGCATGTGCTTTACTTTTAAGTCACCATTTCCCACAAAAACACCTATTTATTCCTTAAATTGTTCTGAAAGTACTGTGTACAATGTAGAGGGGTGAATAAGTAATGCATCTCCATAAAGTTGAGGGACTCACAAGAGACAGATGGGGGGGAAGAATGGTCAAAATCAAGCAGCATAGGCTGAGATATCCTGACTTTCATGTGGTCAAGACCCATAAATACTGGATCCTACATTTCCCACAATGCAAGTGGATGCAACTGTTTAGCCTCCTTCTTCCCACTTCTTTCAAACCTCACGCAAATCTGTTAAAAACTTGAAATCTCAAGCCCAAGCCGAGACAACCCTGTTGTTCAATCAGGGTTATTGTATCGTAAAGCGTCTTTGAGGACTTCCAAAAGCCCTATATTAAACCAATGTATTATTATTAGTTTTATTGTAGGGGATGTAATGGCAACTTGTTAAAAACCTTGGCTCTTACAGAAGACATTATACAATATCATGACGAATAAACTCAGTGGCCTGTGTAAAACCAGTGTAGTGTCCCTTTAATGGCACTTCAATTATCTATGAAATTAATATCATGTACCGTTGTTGACTAGTCAAACAGCCACAGCTGTTCTGTAGATGCCATGTGCACCCTGTGACTGTGTACATATTCCACAATATTGTATGATGCTCATTGTATGTACTGTATAAGTTTGTATTATTATTCACCTGAAAATTCGCACTTGGCTATACTGTATCTCTGTATAACGCATCAGATTTCAAATGTTGAAATGTATGTTCATTATACATGGTCCCTGTTCAATAGATTTGTAAATAAATAAATTACTGCTATTACTGCTACTACTTTTGCCATTTACATTTTTCTGCTGCTACAACTACTTGCACTCCCACTAGTACTCTTATATTTTATTGCTACAACTACAATTATTACAATTACTACAATTACCATAGCAGCACTATTTTTCCGCCCTAAGATATACCGGCCCTGGGCCAGAATGCATAAAGCCTCTCCCCTTTA
Organism: Perca schrenkii; assembly: GCA_025617405.1. Taxonomy (NCBI): domain Eukaryota; kingdom Metazoa; phylum Chordata; class Actinopteri; order Perciformes; family Percidae; genus Perca; species Perca schrenkii. The sequence goes on along the minus strand of CM046801.1, from coordinate 29,426,826 downwards.
ACCTTTGTGTTGTCTTCCTGTCAACCTTATTTTCGACATTTTTTACACCTTTTTTCAGTTTGTTTTTGCTTTTTCCAACGTTTTAAATTGTAAAATTTTTCTCCTACACATTTCCATCACTTATTTCTACGTCCCATATTTTCTGATATAAAACAAAAATTGAAAAAGGGTCAATGTGACCCGAAGTCAACACAAGGGTTTAGCGGCAGGCACAAATGTTCCTAAGTGTTGAAGTGCTAAAACTTTGTCTATTAATGACTAAAGGTTTCCTAAACCGGTTAGAAGTCGCCAGCAGATGGCAGTGTTACATAAACAGAGAAAGGAGACCCACTGTCAGAGTCAACATGCTAAATCTATTTATTTTTATTCAACCTTTAGAAACCCAGAAAACTTATTGAGATTAAAAATGATTAAAAATGTCAATGAGTCACTCAAGAGTGTCCAAGAGACAGGCAGCAGATTGTGTTACTGATTTAAAGCAGTTGGTGCAGCATACTTAAACACTTATTTCCCAGTACGTCCTGTACTTTTTTTGTAGGACGTAAACAAGGAAGCAGTCCAAGAACAGCCTTTCAAAAAAAAGTAGACCAACGGTTATAAGTCTACAGGTGGAGAAGGCCGACGAACAATGGAAAGGGCTTTGAGATTTTTAATAAATCTCAGTTCTCCATGGTAGACAGCATCCAGCATGTGTGGGCATTGTGAAGATGCATTCATATATACAACATAGTCCAGCACAGACATAAAGCTTTAACCTTTATAAACTTAAAAAAAGATTAAATTATCAAGTTCATGACATGAGGGTTCAAGAATCAAATGTTAACATTATTCTTACCTAGGTTCACATCTATATCGATGATACAATTTTTATATTATTATGAAAAAACAATCATTTGAATGAGTTTTTAACTTTTAAAGTTTTATTTTTAGGTTGACCGCTGCGATTGGATAAAATACAAACATTTATACTTTTACAAATGTTCTGTTAAAGTGTCACTATATCCTTCTTCAACTTATTAAAGATTTGTATGAACACTGTCCCAAATGGCATATCTAATATCATCAAAAAAATACTATTATCACAAGGATTCTTTTCTTCAATATATTTAAAAATAATGTTGGACACAATGAATGATAGGTAATCTGTGTGTGAAGCTGTGATGACTAATGTAAAGCAGGCATTAAACATCAGCTTCTATCGGCAGTGCATTGTGAGTAGACATGTTTGCAGTGCTTACTTTACAACACTTAGGAGTCACTGCAGTCCCCACTGGAGATTCCCCCTTTTTGCTAAAAGTTACTTTTAGCACAACTCTCTAAAATCCTTGTCTTTGACAATATTTTTTGGATGGAAAAGCAAAAGTTTAGGACAATTTTTAAGAGCATTTTCTTAGAAGTTTATCACAGCCCAGATTTTGTGAAGCTGCAGACTTTGACCTTAAATCTGCACCTTTGTTGTTTGGCCACTAGATGGCAAGATTGTATACATTTCATTCACCCCAAGATTGCATCTTCAAAAGTACTGACTTATTCTGCCTTTTTGACATATTAGTTAACATTTTATTAATACTATAAGTAGTAGAATTGTGGTATTGAAAGGATGAATATACTTGCTGTATCACTGAAAACTTTAGCATTTATAAACTGGAAACATGTAATACATGTTTTTTAACACTCCTATATAATATAGATATAGCTTTAGGTATTTACAAAACAAACAATAAAATTAAAAAAAACAATCAATAAAATGAATATGGCAGTAACCATCAGACAGATATCTGGCAAGTACAGCATGTAAAAGTGACACAAAGTTCAGAGGACTCAAAGGCATGACTCGGCTGCAGTGGTACTTAAGGCATTTATTGTACACAGGTGAAGGTATCCAACAACAGAAGGCAAAAGCACCGCCTACCGACCAATCAATTCTCGATTGATAACAGCGTCACCGTTCATAGAAGATCTGGTGGAGCTCGGTGCGCGGAGAGAGAGAGAGTTGCGCTCAAAAAAGTTGGAACATTTAGGTATTGTTATGAAAGATATTCACGTATAGGATATTTGTTGGCTTCTTGAGCCGTGTGTTGCCAATGCGCACATCGGTTTGAATTATATTTTTATATTTCTTTATTTTCTGTCACGATCGCTTACCACTGTCAGGGTTGCAACTGGAATAATAGGCTAAAGCAACGACAGTTTATGGAAAGCACAAGTGTAATTATGGTCAGATCTTGTGCCTGACTGATGGGGAAGGGACTTTCCTTCCTGTTCCTGCAACTGTATTGCGTTTTGCCTGTAAAACTGTGTCTGTGTTATTTATGTAGAATCATAGTTTGCTCTTCTTATATATAATATGCGGCTCTGGTAGATGTTTGCGATTGGTCGTGCTGTGCAAACGCCGCCTCTTTTATGTGAATGCGCTGGATTGGGAAACCCTGGGTTGATTGAACTAGTTGATAACCACCATCGTGACACAGGTTATGCGAGACTGCGGTTGTAAAGTTAGGTGAAGACGGGTAACTGAAATAAATACAGGGCATGATGTTGATCTTGATTCGTAGTACAGGCCTCAGGGGTCCGTTTCAGAAAGCAGGTTTAGTGACAACTCTGAGTTTGTTATCCCTGAGATGAGGGAAACTCTGAGTTTTCTGTTTCAGAAAGGGAGGTAACTTCACCTCAGAGTCAGTTACTATGGTAACTGAGCCTGTGAACCTAACCTGGTCGGGAGCAGGTTTTCTTCAATAAACCTTGAGTTTCTCTCAGTCTCCTCCCTCTGACACAGTGCTCTTTCATTTCCTCATTCATGCATTCAGTCTGTATCAGGCGCATTTTAGCGTGTTGGTTTATTAACCATGTCAGGCAGACTATACGTTTTTTTTTCTCAAAACATGGCGTTTCCTTTTGTCGACGATCCCGTTGATGAAGAAGCTGTATTACTTTGCAGGGAGTTAAACATACGTTGGGAGATGATATTGAGGCCCCGACTATAGATGCATTTTAATTTCCAGATAACTACCTATTTGAGCGGTATTGTTTTTCTTCCCAGTCTATCAGTTATGTAGCCTACATAACCTTATCCGTCCTCATATCACTAACGTCACCCATCATGGACATGCTCTTACATCCCAGCAGATTATTTGTGTCGCATTACGTTTTTTTGCAAACAGCAATTTTCTTTACTACATTGGTGATGCGGAGCATATTAGTAAAGCCACTGTAGCAAAGTGCCGTCAGAAGAGCGTGACGCTCTGAAACGTGTTTTAAACGTTTTTGTAGTGTTCCCTGGACACAAACCAGTAAGAGCCATTAAAAAGCAGTTCCACAGTATTGCAGGTGAATAATGTAAACCCTATGAAATAAAAGATTATGAATTATAATTCTGTTAATGATGGTCTGTGCCTCAGAATGGGATTAGTAGGCCTAGGAAAATTTTTTGCCCGCAGGATTGCACCTTAATGAAACAGATTATAGGTTCAATACCATTTCACCAGTAATATTATACTTATTATTAAATATGATATTAATACATTATTTTTAACGAAATATATGTTCAAACTCTCTGTATGTGGGCATGAGTATTTCCGCCAACTAGTTTGTTTGTGGTTGTTACCATGGTGAATCGTAGTATCATGGCTCCAATTATGCTGCCTTCTTATTGTAGTGGTGCACATGCTTAACTCTGAGTAAACCTACTCTGAGTTGATTGAACCAACTTAAATCAGCTGTTCATGTGCCCGTTTCAGGAAGGAGGTTTAACAATCTCTGAGTCTAACCCTGATCTCTGAGTTGATTTACCCTGAGATGGGAAACTCTGTTTTTGGTTCCAGAACAGCTGATTTGAGTTGGTTCAATCAGCGGGGGTTGATATCCATATAGGCAAACTCGAAAGGGGACAGGTCGGTGTACGAACAAGGCAGGGTGTTGTGGGCATACTGCCCCTAAAACAGTTGCTTGGACCAGGATGCTGGGTTCCGGGAGACCAGACAGCAGTATTCGTCTCCAACTCCTAGTTAAGTCTTTCAGTCTGGCCGTTGGACTGTGGGTGGTACCCAGAAGATGGACTGACCGTGGCCCCAATCAACGCACGGAAAGCCTTGCAAGAAAAAACTGAGGGCCCCGGACTGACACTACATCCTTTGGTAGTCCATCGATCCTGAAAACATGGGACAGCATAATCTCTGCCATGTCCTTGGCAGAGGGTAACTTTGGCCGTGGAATAAAATGTACCATTTTAGATAACCTATCCACCACCGTAAGAACGGCAGTGTTACCTTAAGAGGGGGTTAATCCTGTGACAAAATCCAGGGAAATGGTAGCCCACGGTCCGCTTGGGAACAGGCAAAGGTTGCAGGAGGCCGGCGGACGCTTGGCAGAAGCTCTTATTCTGGGCGCACACCGGCCAAGCAGCGACATACTCCCCGACCTTGCGCTCCACAGACGACCACCCGAACCACTTTTGCACAATGAACACAGTCCTCTTGACTCCGTGGTGGCAGGACAGAGGGGAGACATGCGCCCAATGGATGACTTGGGGACGGAGCTCAGAGGGAACATACAACCGATTCGGGGGACACCCGACCAGGACTGTTAGACTGACCTGCACCTGTTACACTCTTTCCTCAACATCCCAAGTAACTGCCCCCACTACAGAGGAAGATGTTGGAGAGAACCTTGGGGATGGGTCTGGGTCAGACAGGCATGACAAAGCATTGGGCTTGACATTCTTGAAAACAGGATGGTAAGAAGGGGTAAAGTTGAATATATTAAAGAATAATGCCCAAGATAAGAATATCGTCCAGGTAGACAAACACAAATATGTCTCTGAGAACATCATTTACCAATGCCTGGAAAACTGTGGGGGCATTGGGGGTGTTAAAAGCAGTTTTCCTTTCTTCCCCCTCTCTCATCCTCACTAAATGGTAAGCATTTCGTAAGTCTAGTTTAGTGAAGACTTTAGCTCCCGGAAGGAGGTCAAAAGTTGTGGAAATCCGAGGTAGGGGATACCGGTTCTTTATGGTAATGTCATTTAACCCTGTGGAGCCTGTGAGGAGGTCAATAGCGCAGTCATAATGTCTGTGGGGATGCAAAGAAGTGGCCTTGGCCTTGTTAAAAGCTTCCTTTAACTCCAAATAACACTCTGGAACATTAGAAAGGTCAGGAAAATCTGAATCCAAGCCCCCCTGAGAGTCAATGGGAAGAGGGAGGTAGTGGGACGCTGGAGGATATCAGACAAATAAGGCGGGTCAAGGTTGTGGATGGCCTTGAATGCAAACAGGAGGACTTTGAATTGGATATGGAACTGGATCGGGAGCCAGTGGAGCTGTTGGAGTGATGTGATGTGATGGATGGAGGGGGTTCGAGTTATGATGCGAGCAGCGGAATTCTGGACCAGTTGAAGTTTATGGAGGGTTGTTTGAGGGAGGCCGAAGAGGAGAGAGTTGCAGTAATCCAGACGGGAAGTGATGAGACTGTGGACAAGGATGGCGGCGGTGTGGGGGATAAGGGAGGGGCGGAGGCGATAGATATTTCGTAGGTGGAAGTAGGCAGACCAGGTAATGTTATCATTACCAAGGATGACACCCAGACTCTTAACCTGGGGGGTGGGTGAAACAGGGGAGTTATCAATAGTTACAGATAAACTGTCGGTTTTGGATAGAGTGGATTTGGTGCCAATGAGGAGAACCTCGGTTTTATTACTGTTTAATTTGAGGAAGTTTTGGGTAAACCAGGTTTTTATTCCAGAGATGCAATCATTAAGGGAGGTGGGCGGGAGAGTGGACGAGGGTTTGGTGGAGAGGCTGGGTGTCATCAGCATAACAGTGGAAGTGAATGTTAAATTTGTGGAAGATATTGCCGAGGGGAAGGAGGTGGATAAACAAGCTCGACCCAGCTGCTTGGGCTCCTTAGCGGCCGGCACCGCGGAAGAAGTGGTCTCAGTTCCGTGGAGAACAGATGCTGAGACTGGAGCACACTGAAACAACCTGGGTGATGCCGAAGACCTCTGCTGGCCGGTAGAAGAACTGCTCCACTGCAGCCTCTCCCTTTTCCTCTACAGCAGGTGTTTGTTGATCTTTATAACCAGCGCATCCAGATCAGCTGGTAAGTCCAACGGGGCAAAGTGTTCTTTCATGGGGGCAGAGAGTCCATGTAAAAAGGCATCAAAACAAGGCTGAAGAGTTCCAGCCACTCTCGGCTGCAAACGTACAAAACTCGATGGTATAGTCCGCTACAGTCACTCGCCTCTTCCTGCCGCAGGCTGAACAGAGCTCGGGCAGCCTTTCTTCCTCAATTTTTGACACAAAAACCATCCAATCACAGACTGGAGAGGAGATTTTTGATGCTGTTTTGAAATGTTGGAAGATCTGTGTGAAGGTTCGGGCAAAAGACTGATGTGAGTGACAAATGACAGACTTACGGTTTCACTCTGCAGTCGCACATTCCTCAACCCAGCCTGTCAGATGGAAGATAATGTACGGCACCCTCGCTAGATCAGTCGGATAGGCTGAAGCTTGCTGTTCAAAATGTAACTCACACTGCGTCAGGAAGAATCTGCAATCCCCGGGAATTTCTCTGGGCTGGGGAAGTGAGGAGATGCCAAAAGAGGAACAGATACCCCTGAAAAAACTCCCTCAGAAGACAAAGGACTTACAACGGGAGCACGGCTAACTTCAGAGGTGAAGACAGCAGGCGGATCTATCACAGATAATCGCTGAATCTGGGCAACAAGCTGGCTGATCTGCTCACGGATTCTGGCATTCTGGTTATGGAGCTAATGACCAATGCCATATGAATAGTAACTAAAAAACGTTAACGTTTGCGTCGCGCAGCATTGTCTTATTTTAACGTAAAATGCTATGTTATCAACCAAAGCTAATGACAGCCTATGTTGCAGCAGCAGGCTAACATAACTACGTCACATCCGTTACATTAGTGTGCGTTCTGTAGAAAAGAGAGAGGCCCAGGGATGGGATGGTTTGGGCTCTTGAATCATGCTAGGTTATACGTTGTTTACAGTCAATATTTTACATGAGTTTTCAACCCACAATCAGACATGACATTAGTGAAAGTGAAAGTCGCCTTATTTTGTATTAACTTTGCATTTAAAAAAAAATTATAGCCTAATGTTAGTTTTGTGTGCTTAAGTATGCCTTCACAACAAAGACGAATGAAGAAGAGAGAGAGAGAGCTCAAAGAAGCAGCTAAAAGATCTGCAACTTCACAGAGCTGGAATTAAACTGCCAGCAAAAACTTCCGGAAAGCGCACAGCACTTTCATCAGGCTGTTTTGAGCTTGAAGGAAATGGAGTAACCACCAAAGGTGGTGACCCACTTGCCCACACATGACAGGTAGGTCGTTGCCCAAAATTATGTCCATCCCTTCCACAGGTAGTGCTGGTCTCACACCAATAGGCACCTCGCCCTGCACCAAGGCACAATCTAGGTTCATCCTATGCACCGGAACAGGTAAGACCTTCATTCCCATTCCCAGCATAAGGATTTTATCCCCATAATCAGTCTTATTCGAAAATGGAAAAATGGACTCCAGGACGGAGGAGTTGACCGCACCAGTATCTTTCAAAATCTTCACAGGCACGTTAGTGCCCTTGTGTTGAGCATCAACAAAAGTCTCTGTCCCTACCATCATAAACTATGTCTAAAAGTTCCAACAGAAGAGAAATAACAAACAAAGAACAAGAACTGCCAGAGTTACCCAAGTCAACTAGACCCAAACAGTCACAAGAGACCACTAAGCAGTGTCTCACAAATTATTGTGGAAGCCCCCCTCTAGCTAAACTGCCTATCTCAAACTAATCTACCTCAATGACCCCTAGTCTTCATGCAGATTAGCAGTGGGCTATTTAAACACTTAGCCCGGTTAGGCCCCCAGCAAGCTGGTTAATCACCTGACAGCTACGGATGTGTCCCTGAATCGCAAACTACACAAAAATAACAAACTAAAAAAACAAAATAACGGCCTCAAACGCATCAAATTATCCCGGACGAGCCCCCACTTGTCACAAACCGGGCCACACGGCCATGACAAAAAATGAGATGCACTCAACAAAGCCAATTAACAAATAATGTATTAGTTTAAATCATAAAGCAAAAATAAACTTAAACTAACAGTGGGATGTGTAATCAATGGGTTCAGTAAGATGAGTGGGTGCATGAGTGAAATAATGTATGTGTTGTGTTGTATTGCAACCAAGGCCAGGATGAAGGTGTGTCAGCGAGGAGGGACACAACTGAATCCAAAAGGCCTTTTTAAAAGTTCACTAGCTCATAGAGCATAGGTGTTGCCAGTGAAACAAATGAGCCCAGGATCTTCCAGTCTACTAACGACACCCTCTGCCACGCCCATCTGCAGTACCTGCAAGGAAAGCAGCCACACAAACAAAGAAACAGGCAGATATGGCGGAGAGGGTCTTCACAACGTCCCTGTTAACGCTGAGACACAAGAGGTACTACACTACATACATGAGGTGAGTATATATATACTTGGGCAGGGGAGACAACAGGTGACATACATTAGGGATGGGCATTTAATCACACAGGCGTGAAATAGTCTAGATGGATTTCAGAAAAAAGGCCTTCTATAAGAAGTGAGGAGCATTTATGGGTACAAGTCGGGAACCGGCCTACCTTACATATTTCAAGGGTGCTGATTCCAATAAAAAAGGTACCCAAGCGAAATTTTGAGGTTTTGACCTTCTAATTTGCATTTGAAAATGGCCACCAAATTGCCCATCTTGCACAGTCATTGGACCATTTCCCAGTAGTTATTTTTGTAAGTAGGCAATCAAGATGAGGAAATTAAGTTTCTAGATCGACAGGCAAGGGTCAGAGCAAGGATATAGTGGAGGCTCACTGCCTTTTTTATGTATATACATGCAAATGTACAACTTAGATGGAATTAAGCATTATATGTGTCATTTTTAAGGTGGACATAAATATTCAATAAATGTTACTCTGAAATTTCCCCTGTTGATATGACATATGATGTACACCATATTACATGATAACAAAGAAAAAAATCCATTGCAAGTTGTCTGACATTTTTATGCAAATTAAGCATTTGTTCTCTAAATTCTAAGACGGGAAAAACCCAGGTGAATAGGGAAAAATATTCAAAAAGAGACCACCATGAAACTTCCCAAGTTGAATATTTAGATCAGGACATAGCATGGTCAGTCCCATCTCTGAGGACCCTTTGCCCGAGATGAATGTAACAGCAAAGAGGATCGTAACAGTTTCACACGCTTTGGTAAGTTTCCTGTTTTTTGATTTTTTTTAGACAAACAATGTCAATATTCCTTAGTTATTGATTGAACGTGTTACCCTATTTATCCAGAATGATACTTTTTCAACCATAGTGGGTCAAAATTGTATATTTCAATGATATTGAAATGGCTAGCAACTGGGAGAAAACTAGCTAACAGTTTTGGAGGGACAAAACAGCTAGCTAGTTTTTTCCCAGTTGTGCCCTAAATATTACCACCTTTGTTGATACAAGTTTATTTCTTATAATTCCACCCCAAACATAGCCCTGTGGCAGCATAAATCCCCCTACTCTCTAGCTAGCTAGCTAACAAACTATCATAGGGAAATAGATGCTGGGGAGTGACTGCTGCCACAGGGCTAGATTTGGGGTAAGTAAGGAATTATCAAAAATACACTTGTGTCAACAGAGGTCATGAAACATTCATGTAACATTCCTTCATTTTCCAATCTACAGCTGTGTCATCTAGAGACACTGATGTGCTTGTGATTCTGGTTTCCCATTTCCCGCACGTAGCATGTAAAAAACTCTGGCTGTTGTCTGGTACCACAAGGAAGCCACAATATATACCCATTGATGCTGTTTTTAACAAACTGCCAAAGGATTCAGCACCAAGCCTTGTAGCATTTCATGCACTAACTGGTTGTGATACTACATCATACGTTGCAAGTCACACCAAAAGTACATCCTGGAAAGTCTGGAAAATGCACCATCAATTGCTCAGCAACCTCGGAATTGGTGATCTCATGGAGGAGACTCAAAGACCTTCAGAGGATTTTGTCTGCAGAATATATGATGTGCATAAAACAGACTCTGTTGATGCAGCAAGGCATATACTTTTCTCCAGGACAGGTAAACCAGAAGCAATGCCGGCGACAAGCGATGCGCTCCACTTCCATCTGCTGAGAGTACACTACCAGGCAATGGTTTGGAGAAATGCTATGCCACACCTGAGCTTCCTTCACCCTTGGACATGGGATGGAAACATGGCGATTCAGGACTACAGCCCATTCTTATGTCACAGAATCCAGGACTTGAAGGTTGCCTGGAAATGATCCTGTGTGCCTGTATAAAAAAATGCACAACACGCCAGTGCAAATGCCAAAAATCAGGGCTGTTATGCACTGCAATGTGTGCATGTCAGAGTGACGACCAATGTCCTTGTTTAAATGTGGAGTTGTAGTCCTCAAGTATACCAAGGCAAGGGGTAACCAAAGAACTTGGAAAAGGACTGCAGAAAGAAATACTAATCAAAATGAAATTCCAAAGACAAATGGAAAGGTATAAAAACAATTAACCAAAAACAATTTACAGAGGGAGTGAACTACAGAACTAAAAATTTAACAGAAAAAAGCAAAGCAATTAAGCTACAAACATGAAAGAAAATATACAGAAACAAGATGTGATCTATAGAACTAATATAACAGAAGAAAGTGAAAGCTAGACTCCAAAGGAAATATACAAAATATATGGAATATGGAACTTACAGAAGAAGACAGATGAAAGCAAAGCAATTAAGCTATATACAAACATGAAAGAAAATATACAGAAACAAGATGTGATCTGTAGATCTGTTCAAGGGAAGTTTCATGGTGTTTTTTTCCCTATTCACTTGGGTTTTTCGATGTTTGAATTAAGAGCATAAATGCTTTGTTTGCATAAAACAATTTGCAATGGTGTTTTTCTTAGTTATTATGGAATATGGAATACATCACATATCATATATACACTGGGAACATTTAAGAGTGATATTGATTGAATATTTATGTCGGCCTTAAAAAATTACACAAATAATGCTTAATTTTACCTTAAAAGTTGGTATTTTGTATATATATATATATATACATATATACATAAAAAGGCAGTGAGCCTCCACTATATCCTTGTTCTGACCCTAGACTATAGATCTAGAAATTTAATTTCCTCATCTTTGATTGCGTGGGGGATTTTGCTCTCTGGTGTCACACTAACTGCCTACAGCTCAACACCTCTAAGACAAAGGAGCTGGTCATTGACTTTGGGAGGTCCAGACCAAGACTGCAACCAATCCAGCTAGAGGGAGCTGAGGTGGAGGCTGTGCAATCCTACAAATACCTCGGGCTGTGGATGGATAATAAACTGGACTGGACAACACACACCAGCCACCTGTACAGAAAGACACAAAGCAGGTTGTACTTCCAGAGGAGACTGCGGTCTTTCAACATCTGCAGCAAACTGCTGTTGATGTTTTACCAATCTGTGGTTACCAGCGTCCTCTTCTACACTGTGGTGTGCTGGGGGGGCAGTATATCCAAGAAAGACACCTCCAGGCTGGATAAACTGATCAGGCGGGCCGGCTCTGTGGTCGGCATGAAGCTGGACTCACTGGTGACGGTGGCAGAGAGGAGGACACTGGACAAACTGCTGGACATTACTGACAATGCCAGCCACCCCCCTGCACACCGTCATCAGCCACCAGAGGAGCCTGTTCAGTGGAAGGCTGCTCCTTCCCAAGTGTAGGACTAACAGACTCAAGAACTCCTTTGTCCCTCATGCCATCATACTCTACAACTCCTCACTCGGGGGGAGGAGGAAATAGGGTAAAGAGGACAGAACAGAACACTGTGCAATAAATTATTAATAATCTACTCACATACATACCTGGACACTCTAACTGCTCTTAACTGCTAATTTATGCTAAATGTCATTTATTTATTAACTGTATAATAACACAATACCATACACAGTTCTATATACCTATATATCTATCTTTATTAATCTGTAGTTTATTGTTGTTTTATTGTTTGTTTATTTTTGTAAAAATATTTAGCTACATTTTTTATTGTTATTCTTATACTGTATTTTTTCTATTTTTTTCTATTTAAAGAGTGTTTTTTGTAAGATGCTAAAATCTGCTGCTGGAAATTTAATTTCCTTGCGGGAGTCATCCCAAAGGGATCAATAAAGAGAAGTCTAAGTCTAAGTCTAAGTCTACAAAAAAACTAGGGGAAAATGGTCCAGCAAGATAGTCAATTTGGCGGCCATTTTGATATGCAAATTAGAAGGTCAAAAACTCACAATTTCGCTTGGGTACCAGTTTTTTGGGATTCAGCACACTTGAAATATGTAAAGTAGGCCGGTTCCCGACTTGTACCCATAAATGCTCCTCACTTTCACTTTTTGGGTACATCCCGTCTAGACTAAAAGGCAGACAAAGACAGGAATACCTGCAACAGTGAGTTTCATTATAAAACAGGAAGTGTACACTGAATGTAAATAAAACAAAACACGTGAGCTGAATGTGACAAAAACATAAGATATCATGCCAGGCATTAAAGACATGCAAATATTAATAGGCTAATGGATTCAAATTCATAGAAGATGTTTAAAAGAAGATAATGATTTGGCACGATACCCTCTGGTGGAACAAGAAGTAGATTTTGTACTACTTTGAGCCTGTTGAGTGATTTCTGGTTTATACATTGCACTAGACCAGTTGTGAGGAAACAAAGGTGTGTAGGACAACTTCTGCATCTTTAAAACTCCAAACTGGTCAAATCTCTGACATATTTATCAGATGATTAAATCAGGACGTGCTATGATATTCAAAACTTGGGTGAGAATCAAGAAATACGCCTTAATTTTTTCCCACGTTGTTAATAATGTAACCAATTTATGGCTTGATCTTTGAAAGCAGGGGCCAATAATAACAATCTCTGTTTTATAGCATTTAATTGAATAAGTGATGGTGGGAGGAAACCAGAGCACCCAGCGTGGGCCCACGCAGACAATGAATGAGAAATGAGAATGAGAAAATGCAAACTCCGCACAGAAAGGCCCTGTCTGGACTAGGGATCGAACCCTGCCTTCTTGCTGTGATGCTAAGACACTTGAGCCACCCATTTATTCTTTCACATCTGCTGAAATGTAACACCACGTCTGCACATGAAGTGACCGAAGACTGGAATTAGTGCAAGTAAAAAGAAAATAACATGTTCCTGGAATTGAACCCTGGGGCACTGCCAGGCTGTATCAGTCACACCCTCCAGCTCTGTCTCCATTTCCACCAAGCCAACAGTCTCTCTCTTTTTTCTTTCTCTCTCTCGTGTGTGTGTGTGTGTGTGTGTGTGTGTGTGTGTGTGTGTGTGTGTGTGTGTGTGTGTGTGTGTGTGTGTGTGTGTGTGTGTGTGTGTGTGTGTGTGTGTGTGTGTGTGTGTGTGTGTTTAATTGCAGGAGTGGGGACAGGTGAGCAGGAGTCAGGCAAACAGCTGCCACTAATCATGATTAGCCCTGCCATAAAGACCTGTTCAGACTAGGGCTGCAGGATTTGGAGAAAAAGTGGTATTGCGATTTACAATACGATTGAAATATAATGGTATCAGGAGTCTACTTGCTTGATTATCAAGAAAAATGCACAAAATACAAAAAATTTGAAATATGTATTTCTCAACTGAAATGCTTTCATTTACACTACTGAAACACTGATTTACACTACTGAAATGCTAGGATTTTACTTTCAATAGTGTATATGAGAGCTTTTCAGAAGTGTATATGAGAGCGTTTCAGTAGTGTATATATATATATGTGTGTGTGTGTGTGTGTGTGTGCAAACACTTATAATAAAAATAAATCAGATTCATATTTAACATCTGTAATGTGGAAATCTACAATATGTTTCCGCAAAGAGAAGCTTTAGTTTGCAGGACCCCTTTTAGCTCATTATCAGGTAAAATAAAGATGGTAGAAAATGCCACATACTATATTAAATGAAGTTAACTGTTAACAACACAATACAGTGACATGAGCTATAAATTAGCTGGATACATGGCTACCTCGAAGTTCGTTGTTGTTTCCTGAAAAGAATGGATTTAGACAACGGCAACACACCGGCTGTTCCGGCGATTATCGTTGATCCAGACTATGTTTACTGAAACGCTGGAGGGCTTTTAATTTGAAACAGATACAGGAAGTGTTAAGTTTGTATTACCAGCTGTTTTATGACGAAGAAAAATACATATATCAAGATAATGAAAAAAACTTATTTTTATATAGGCCTTAGTGGTCCCCTAATACTGTATCTGAAGTCTCTTTTATATAGACCTTAGTGGTCCCCTTATACTGTATCTGAAGTCTCTTTCCCGAAATTCAGCCTTGTCACTAGAGCCAGTCCCACAATGAGCTTTCCTTAGGATGTGCCATTTCTGTGTCTGTAGCTATTGAGGAGGAGAGAGGGGGGGCAAGGTGGAGGGTGGGGGTGTGGCCGTGACCAACTGCCACTTTGCTTGTTTGAAAGCCATGATGTCTCTCTCTCATGGGTGGGTCAAATTCTCTGGGCGGGCAAAGCAGAGAAAGGGGGGTTAACCTTGCTCCTTATGACCTCATAAGGAGAATATTCCAGATCGGCCCATCTGAGCTTTCATTTTCTCAAAGGCAGAGCAGGATACCCAGGGCTCGGTTTACACCTATCACCATTTCTAGCCACTGGGGGACCATAGGCAGGCTGGGGGAACACATATTGTTAAAAAACCTCATAAAGTGAAATTTCTCTTTAAAGGTCCCATGGCATGAAAGTTTCACTTTATGACAATACATTATTCTTCATGACAATAGCTACAGACACAGAAATGGCACATACTAAGGAAAGCTCATTGTGGGACTGGCTCTAGTTGCTGTAATTCTGCACCAAGGCTGAATTTCGGGAAAGAGACTTCAGATACAGTATTAGGGGACCACTAAGGTCTATATAAAAGAGACTTCAGATACAGTATTAGAGGACCACTAAGGTCTATATAAAGACTTCAGAGACAGTTTTCAGGGACACTAAGGCATATAAAAGAGACTTCAGATACAGGAGGGGACCACTAAGACATATATAAAAGAGAGTTCAGATACAGTATTAGGGGACCACTAAGGCCTATATAAAAGAGACTTCAGATACAGTATTAGGGGACCACTAAGGCCTATATAAAAGAGACTTCAGATACAGTATTAGGGGACCACTAAGGCCTATATAAAAGAGACTTTAGATACAGTATTAGGGGACCACTAAGGTCTATATAAAAGAGACTTCAGATACAGTATTAGGGGACCACTAAGGTCTATATAAGAGCATCCAAAGAGCACCATGTCATGGGACCTTTAAACACTTTCTTTTATCATCCAGTTTGACAGTCAGTTATAACGGAAAAAGAAAATAAATAAACTACTTTAACCTAGATTTTCTTTAGGGCTTTATTACGTGGTATCAGATCGGTGCATTAACTCCAGTACTTCCCAATACCAATACCAGCGTTTTAGGCAGTATTACCATACCAGTATCCACATCTCGGAACATCTCTAATGAGGGTTAGTGTTTCCTCATTGGCTGTTGTTTCAAAATGTATTGGCACGACACAGGCTTTTACATCCACTACCACCCATCAATCAGGATTTACTTCCTCAGTACAGGGCAGATGTTGTCAAAGATTTTTTTGGGGGAGGGCTTTTTTCCCTTTTATTTCAGAGTGAGAGGCAGTGGATTGACAGGAAAGGGAGAGATGGGGGGTGACCCGCAGCAAATGGCCGCAGGTCAGATTTGAACCTGGGCCGCTGCAAAGGCCTCAGCCTACATGGGGCGCACGCTGTGAGCTAGAGGTCGCCCCCGTTTTTTTCGTTTTAATGCATGGGCAGAGTAGGCTAAATGAGAGGTGAGCCGCACACCACCGTGTGTGTGTGTGTATGCGCCAGAAGTGTTGGAAGCAGTTGTACTGAGATGCTTGACCTGTGTGAAACTAAAAACCCAGTTGTTCCTCAGGGTGAGACAATTTTACCAAAATGGAAGCATGCTCTGTAGTTATTGTTTATGTACTGTTTTTGCATAGGTGTCAATTTTGAGTAATAATTCATCCATTCAACATGCCTCATGAATGCACAGGAAAACAAGTTAAATGTTACACAAATGGACATCAGGTAGGTAGGTTGGGATCCGGTTGGGATCTTCTGTCACAGTTTGGAGTCATTGAGTGAAGTCGCACAACAGCTGGATGCTCCAGAAAAATACTTTAATTGTGCAAATAATGCACACACAAAAACGTATTTGAATATAATTATTTTTTGTTCTGCACCAGCAACTACATGGATGTGCACAACAAATTGCAAATTGGAAACGTTCTTGGAGACACTGAAGACTTTCTTGTGTTGCACATTTTTTAAGTCCAAGTAGTCTATATCCATGATGTTTCACTTCCGGGATTGCTCCCTTTCCCCTACGGAAATTCTGCCGGATTTCACTCTTTTTCAGCCGGACGTCTGTTACCTTCTGTTGTTTGTGTTGAAATTTTAAGCTCTGGTGGATTTGTGAGGACTATGGTTAACTGCTCCTCAGATCTCTGCAGGGTAAATCCAGACAGCTAGCTATACTATCTGTCCAATCTGAGTTTTCTGTTGCACAACTTTTGAACATAGGCCTACACGTGTTCCACCAAAACAAGTTCCTTCCTCAGGCTATTTTGCAGCTTTTCCCGGTTCCCAAACACACACACCGTTCTTTTAATACATCCATTACACACACACACACACACACACACACACACACACATGCACGCACACACACACACACACACACACTCACTGTACATGACTTGCAGGTAAGTCCATGTTTAATCATTCTTAAACACGGGAAATGTGCTGCTAATGTAATGGTTAGCACATGCATACACCTTGACCTAGCTGACGTTATTGCTAATGTTAGAAAACTCAAATATGTTATAACTTAGGTGCAAGCTAGGTTGAGATTTTACTGTTAAACATTATCTATGCATTTTAAAAGTAACTGTACTATACTTTAGATATTGCGCAGTAGTTTGTGGTTTATTTTGATGTGATGGTGGTCAATACTTTCTCAATAACAATTAGCAGTCAGTGCACAAGGTAGGCTAACAATTCCTCTTGCTTCAGACCATTTATTACCGTGTAGCGTGTGATGAATAGTCTTTAGCCAGGTATTTAGCAAAGTTTACCTAGCATAGTGTCATTTGAGAACGCATATTTTGGCGTTTGCAATGCATAATAAACCCATGACCATCTTTAGGATTGTCTTTCAGTAGAATTCAGCAGAATGTAGACTGTATGTAGGCTACAGTCTCTCACACAAATTAGGTGAGGTGTCGGATGTGCAGTGGGACAGAAAATGGCTCTCGATAATGTGAAGTCTGAAGAACTCTTACTTTTAGGGCGTTTTCACACCGACAGCCTTTAGTTCGGTTGAATCGAAATAGAGTTTGTTTGCCCCACTGGTGCGGTTTGTTTGGGCAGGTGAGAACGCGGCAATCAAACTCTGGTGCGTACCAAAAGCGGACCAAACAAGCATACCGAGACCTGCTTGAAGAGGTGGTCTCGGTAAGCTTTCAATCGAACTCTGGAGCAGTTTCTTTGTGGTGAGAACGTGATCCGTATTCGAACCGCACCAACTAATATGTACTCTGCAAGTCTGAGCTAATGTCTCCTGTAGTCAGGCGTGTTTAGCAATCTGCGATGCAGCAGCGCAGCAAACTGTAGCAGCTTGCAGTGTTTCTATCACAAAAATAGACTGCAATCAAGCTTGCCGTCTGTCATTCGTATCTCCGTGGTAAAACCAGCGTCCGCAAAAATTGGAGAGAGCAGAGCAGTGTTAAGTCTCGGTGACCAGAGCAGATGTAGTAACATCTCTTGCGAAACAATGACTGATAATTTTAATGAAATTAGCTGCTTTGACCACTAGACCGACACAGGACCTTCTTCCTGTATTTACTTTCCCTCCCCCCCAGACATATCCGACCAATAAGAAAGCTGGACGTTCTTGCCTGAATTTTAATGACGCATTTTGGTACGCTTATATTTTTCCATGTGTGAAACCAAACCAAACCAAACCGACCGAGGGAAAATCGCTCCAAGTTTACTAACTCACCAACTGATTCGGACCAAAGCAAACAAACTACAGGTGTGAAAACGCCCTTAGTGTTACTGCTACAGCTAGCTTAGCTATATCTGAATGTGACAGAAGCTACATTACAAAATTAACTGGCGTTTTGATTGCATTCATGTCAGGATGCAAAGGCATGGACAACATCTGCCGGTGAAATAGAAAAACCTTTTAATGGTAGACAAAATGCTCTCGTAACCATATTGAAGTTGTATTCAATAAAATAGTAAAATAATGTTTAAGATTCAGACATGTAGTCTTGTGTAAGCTGTACCATTTTGCTTTTATTCATGTAGGTAAGATATATAAAATGTCATTATGAATGATATAAAGCAAACATTATTGTTGAATTGTGTGCAATATTGCAACTCATTCTGTTATGCTTTTATATTAGATTAGATTAGATTTATCAGATAGTTGATAAATAAATAATAAAGGGGGAGAGCTCCTTGGCAGCATGCTTTCAGCTTTAAATGTTTATAATTTATTTCGGTATAAGATCCTTTGTTTGAATATTTTGTCTCTTTCTATACTGATCCTTTTTCTTTGTATTTCTAAATTAATGCAGAGTCAATGCTGAGATACGTACAAGGAGGAGGACGTGGCCGAGAGGAAGATACAGACGACGAGCAACCATCTACAAGCAGTTCAGGCACACATCAACCCCAGCCGGCCAGCAGATCTGTAGACTCCACAACAGTACCAAGCCCTGATCAACCACCCTCAACCAGCAGATAAAAAATCTTTGGTTTATTTTGATAATATTATGCACTTCTCAATACTTGAATGTGTGTGTTTTAGCTGTTCTACATAGTGTGTTTACAAAGTAAAGTAAAATTGTGTGACTTGTCTGCTTCTAAAGCTTTGCTTTGTTGAAGAAGATTGCTTACTTGTATACTTGTGCTTTTAAGTTTGTATTTATGGATGATTATTTCATTTCTACGAAGAGTTTGTAGGTCTACATCCCAATACTTGTGTGTATGTTTGTTTGGGTTTTTCTGTGTACTGTGTTTACAAAGTTGATTTTCCTTTTTCGTTTTATTGTTCTTAGGTGTTACATTGTGATGCTTCTATTGTGTTATTGAGTTATAGCCTATGTTTGGTAATAAAAAGTTCAACTGGCAAAAACACATGATTTTTCCTCGGGGTGGGGGCACCAAAATGGCTAGCAGCGGCACTGCAGTAATGGCAGGCTTTTTGGAGGGACTGCTGCTTCTCAAAAAGTGGAGCACTTGAAACCCCACATCTCCAGTTGTTGCAGTACCAAAGGTGGAAGATAACTGAATTCAACACAATTTACATAGTCTTAATGTAGCTATTGGTATTTTAACTGGTTGAATTTAAATTTTACTCCACTACATAAAACACTTTGTAGGCTACTCACCTATGTATATAGGCTATTTGAACCCTGTAGTTTGCTGAACTCAGTGTAGCCTACTGTATCGTATCTAGAAATATTTGCAGTAGTAACGGACAAAGACTTCATCTCCCACAAAACCTTGCCTTCCATACTATCCACTGACGTAACGTCCGGTAGTGCTGTTGGCGGGCAGAACGGGATCGGTGCTGGTTGTTAGCGACGCTGAGGCTATTGTGTTATTCAGTTGCACATTGAGAGAAAGTCGACCCAAAGCACGCCACACTCACTCCTTGGGTAGTTGTGTGTATCCACTGGCGCGTCTTGGGCTTGCTACTCGCCTACAACGGACGGTCAAATAACGGTGTTTTTACTCGGGCCTACCGTAAGCCCATACAAGCGCTCCGAAGCATTCTCTGTAAAGGTAAGGCTCAGCTAGCTGCAAGGGGGGAAACACGCCAGCCATGTTGCCCTGTGGTTTTAGGGGGCTGGCCGCCAGGCTCGTCAGGCTTTGGTGAATTGCAACATATTGCCGACAGATAACATTAAACGGAATCGTCCGAGCCTACTTTGGCATTCGTTTACTGTTTAGCTAATGCACCGCGCGAGGTACAGCATGCACATTGCACAGGCATGCTATGAAAAATGATGTGCAGCTGGCTTCGACGCTGCTCATATTAAACTGGACGGGGCAGATGGGCGTTGTGTGCTGTTACTTGTAACGTTAGTCATACCAACCATTATATTCTAGAATTGGGGTTTAATTGGCCCACATGTGTGGGCAGTTGCTGCAGTGTGTTTTTTTTTCTTCTGTGGAAGCAGTGTGCAAATCACGTTTGTTCTGGATACATGGGGGGTGGGGGGCGTTTTTCTTCCCCGCTACCAAACCATATTAACGTCAACGGCGTGTGGCGTAGAACCGCTCAGCAGACACACTACAGATGTAACAGTTAACGGCACATTGAGTAACGTTAGGCTTTTCCTAAAAAAAACGACAATGTATAGACAATATTACTCCCTCTCAATCATCACGTATGACTCACTAAGTGAGTGGCGGTGCCTGTATTTTCTTATTTTGCTGTGTTTGTGGCGTTTTTGGGTGTCAGCCTCCATAAAAACGTAGCGACCAGGTGCCAGATCGTAAGCAGGCATCTGAGAGGAAGCAATGAAAATGGCGGACACAGCGCCGAAAAAAAACCCGCAAATATAACGAAGTGAAACGCCAAGCGGACAACACTACAATCCAAAACGAGAGTGAATCTGTTGCTGCGGCGCACCATAAACTTAATTTAGCCGAGGAGGAGGGGTCAACTTTGAATGTTGTGTTTACAAACTGCAACAGACAAATCCAACTCATTCTACCTTTATAGTGTTTGTGAGAGCCAGTCCTTTCTTTGAATGGTTCAGCTCTTATCTGGTGGTGACCCCTCCCCCTTCTTTCCCTGCACACTCGGGTTTCAGCTTTTTTGCTCCCTGGCTGGCCTAACATGGCTTCCCCTTGGCTTTTGATCTGGGTTGGAATAGAAGTCTGCAGGTTTAACGGGAGTCTTTAGTTTTTTCCAATCAAAAGTTGAAGGACTTTGAAGTCTCCTGATAGGCCATCGGTCCAATTATTAAGCAGATCAGGTGTTAGCCAGATAAAACCAATCCTCCATTAAATACTTTCTTTATCATCAATGTCATCATAAAATTAAGTTTTTACTATGTCAGTTTTTTTTTCATTGCGTCACTGTAGGCCACTGACTCAGTTTGTCCCTGATGTACACTACTGGTCAAAAGTTTGGGGTCACTTAGAAATTTCCATTCCACTCCATTATAGAGAGAATACCAACTGAGATAAGTTGCATTTTTTTTTAATCAGGGCAGCAGTTTTCAGATGACATTATGTGCTTACATAATTGCAAGAGGGTTCTCCAATGTTTTCTCAGTTAGCCTTTTAAAATGATATCACATTTAGTAAAAATAATGTGCCTTTGGAACATTGGAAGAATGGGTGCTGATAATGGGCAATGTAGATATTGCATTAAACCCTAGCCACATGTAATATAAAATGATGTTAACTGTTCACACAATACAGTAAAGTGAGCTATTTAAATTAGCTGCATACATGGCTAAATGTCATTTGCTCATACCAGTGTATTACCCTGTGTAACATTACTACTTCAGGGCTCCACACTAACTTTTTGCCTTGGTTGCACTGGTGCGCCTAACTTTTTTTATTTAGGTGCACCAGCACAAAATTTAGGTGCACCCAAATTTTTCCTTGCATCGCCGTAACGCTGAATGGCGATACACGATATATAGCTCTGTATTTTTTTACAGAGTGGGCTAAATGTTCAGTTTTAAGTCAAAGCCACTTTTCACAAGCTCTTTTATTAAAACAGATTGAGATTAAAATAAAAATCAAAGACAGGGTTTCCTTTACCAGTTTGAAAATATACAGCTGCAACACATGTAAATGAAAGTTATCTAAAATAAATAGCCTAGGATATATATAAAAAATATCTGAGAAAGCTCCTTCATAAGCTTTCAACAACAATAACAGACTGATTAAAAGAGAAAGAGGACGCCCGGATAGCTCAGTTGGTAAATATAGAGGTTTGACTCCGACCTGCGCCCCTACATGTCATCCCCCCCTCTCTCTCGCCTTTCATGTCTTCAGCTTTCCTATCAAAATAAAGGCCGAAATCTTTAGAAGAAAAAAGAACGACTGAAAGACCGAGGGAGTGCGATGGACTGAAGCATATGCTAGGCTACTCAGAGAGTGACGGCTGACTCATTAGCGGCGTTACACCCGTCCTGTGTAGGTATGAAATGTCTGTATCGTCACTGCGCTGCATTTTTATGAACTATGATCCAGCAGGCTCCGTCTTACACGCTATTACTCAACCAACTGAAGTAAGTAGCATTTAATAACTTCTAATGTGTGTTTCGCCGTGGCGGCCGCAGTAACAGAGAGTTACCAGCGGAAACACTGGTACCAATACAGGTTTCCCTCTCATACTCAACAATATAAAGCTGTGTTAATAACAATTAAAACTGGAGACAAATGTCGGGAGTTTGGACCAGCGGCGCTGTGTCTCTCCATGTTGCAGGTGAGCCGGCCGGTGTGTGAGTGAATGGGGGCGGGGCTGCGCGGAGGAGAGATCCAAACACAGGCACGGCTTTACAGAAGGAATGGGTCATGTAACGCAACATTAAACCATATCGATATAAACGACATTGCTTCGTTAGTGGAGAGGCAGCGGATGCAAAGGACGTTAGGTGCACCGGTGCGACCTAGGAAAAATCTTAATCGCACCCTTACAAATTTTGGTCGCATTTGCGTCGCCAATGGACGATGGTCGCACTCGAGCCCTGTACTTAGGGATGTCACGATACCAAGAAATCTAGTATTCGGTACCGATACCAACAAAAGTACTCGATACTAAAGTTGATACGTGTGTGTGTGTGTGTGTGTGTGTGTGTGTGTGTGTGAAAAAAAAGGGAAGAAAATGATACTTTACAAGAAACATTAATTCCTTTTATTTAAATATTGGGGTGGGAGGGGGTGTCACTCTTCTTTCAGTGTTTTCTTTTAGTTTCAACTTTCTGTTATGGTGTGGAGTGGAGGGGGAAAAGAGAGCATGATTTACAAAAATGACAGTCTTCTGGACCCCACAACACACCTCCCATTAGTTATTAAAGGAACACGCCGACTTATTGGGAATTTAGCTTATTCACCGTAACCCCCAGAGTTAGACAAGTCGATACGTACCCTTCTCATCTCCGTGTGCTGTAAGGCTGTCTGACGGCTCCAGTGGCATCAGGCCAGCACAGAACATGCAGGTGAATGGTTCCAGCAATCCTACTGCTCCAAATAAGTGACAAAATAACACCAACATGTTCCTATTTACATGTTGTGATTTATAGAGTCACAGCGTGTACAAAAAACAACGTAACATGAGACACAGCCGTCTTCTAACTGTAAACAAACCAGGAACTATATTCTCAGGCGGAAGAATATAGTACTTGGGCGGAGTGATATGCTCGCAGCAAGCCTGTCTGAGAATATAGTTCCCGGTTTGTTTACTGTTAGAAGAGGGCTGTGTCTCATGTTACGTTGTTTTTTGTACACGTTGTGACTCTATAAATCACAACATGTAAATAGGAACATGTTGGCGTTATTTTGTCACTTTTGTCACAATTCGGAGCAGTAGGCTAGTTGGAACCAGTTACCTGCAGGATCTGTGCTAGGCTAAGCTAATGCTGAAACCGCCAGACAGCGTTACAGCACGCACGGAGATGAGAAGGGTATGTATCGACTTGTCTTACTTTGGGGGTTACGGTGAATAAGCTAAATTCCCAATAAGTCGGCGTGTTCCTTTAAGATATTATTCTAACCCTGGTATCATTATCTCTGCATGTTTCCCCTCTTGGGTCTACCAAAGGCTCCCTCAGCAGACGTCAAGCTGGCGACCGTAGCAGGAAAGAAGGGCAAGAAGGCCGAGGAGGAGGAGCAGCCGGCAGCAACACCTCCTGCAGCTGCTGCTGCAGAAGCAGCAGCGGCACCACCAGCACCAGCAGCAGCCGCCGCCACAGCGGGAGCAGCAGCAGCAGCCGAGGAGGAGGAAGAGGAGGAGTATGTGGTGGAGAAGGTTTTGGACCGCAGAGTGGTGAAGGGAAGAGTAGAGTTTTTGCTGAAATGGAAGGGGTTCTCAGAGTAAGTATGAGTATAATATTAATTCTTGGTGTTCTTGATATATATAGATATATATACATACATACACACATTCACATATATATAAAAATGTGTTACTTTGCAAATAATCTACAGCATAAATTTCTTCATTCTATCATGCCCTCAAAGTGGAATGTTTGGTATTTTGACACTAAGTTGCAGACCTGTAGATAACCTTACAAAATGGCAATAGAAACAAAGGAATAATATGAATTAGCAATTGGAGTGAGAATTTATTGCTTAAAAACAAAGCCTGACGAGATTTTCTTCTGTCTGCAATCACCTTTCCAGTGAAGATAACACATGGGAGCCGCAAGACAACCTGGACTGCCCCGACCTTATCGCCGAGTACATGCAGAAACACAAGGAGAAGGAGGAGAAAAAGAAGGAAGGCAAGAGGAAAGTTGTCAGTGAGGCCTCGGGAGACTCAGAGGAGCGAGGGAGCAAGAGGAAGAAGGAGGAGGTGAGCGAAGGAAAGAGGTTACTCCAGACTCTCAATATTAATGAATGCACACAGAGGGTTTTACAAATGTATTTTAGGATTTATATATAAATGACTCTCGACATTGCAATATGCAGACGCGTATAAATGCTAAATGGTAGGGGTGCAATGGATCACCAAACTCACGGTTTTGAGTCACAGAACTAGGGCTGGGTATCGTTCAGAATCTTTCGATCCGGTGCAAATTTCGATACCTCCTTTTCGATACAGATTTCTAACGATACTTTTTTTCGATACCATATGTTTTATAATCCATTTCAACATCAACAAAAATACATTAAACACAAAGCTTTAATTTTCCACCTTAATTGTGAATCAAAACCGTTATCAAAATTAAAGAATTCTGGTAAAACTGCTCACTCAGAGTAACATTAATAAAAGTGCCTTGCCTTGCAAGCTCAGCCTGTCAGTCGGTCATCAGGGCAGAGAAACCACCCCTGTGGCTGCTTGTAAGAGGAAGTGTAACGTCAACAGCACCGCGACCGCTTTCGGCTCGCCATTAATATCATATCGCAGCAAAACGCTGTCTACGTGAAGTTTTAAAAAACTGTAACCACACTTGAAACCAACCGTGACTCTGTGACTTCAACAAAACTGCAGACAGTTTACTCCGTCCGCACCTCTCCGTGTGCGTGTGTCTCGGTCGGAGCTTCGCTCTCTGTCAATATGCAGAGAGGACAGATAAGCTTGCGCTTACGCGCTCAGATGCTTTTGGCACCAAAAGATAAAGAGTTTTTCAATACTCATAGGATTGGAGTATTTTTTTCGATACCATAAAAGTATCGACGTTCGGTACCCAGCCCTACACAGATCGGATCAATTCTTTGGATCAGCACAAAAAAGGGGGGAATTTAAATGATTTATTAAAAATGTAATAACATAACAATAACTTATTTCACCAATATATTGCTGTTAAATGACAAAAACAGATGAGAAAAGGGAATTTTACAATAACTTTGAATGCACCACAAGGTTTACCAGTTTCAAGTCAATGCAAGATTTAGTCCCGTCTGTGTTTTTTTTATGGTGGCTCTCCATCGTGATGCCGGTCAACCATCACGAAGAATGATGATATCGTCCATCGGCACAACCCTAATCCATCCGCCATACCAACCAACCTCCGCGGACTTACGTCCTTTCATACTATTTGCTATGGCGAAAAGTCACACATAATGTAGGTCAATGGCGGCCGAATGGCGTCGATAAACACGCTAAAAAGCAATTATGCGTCTTGATAACATGCAAAAACCTACTTAAGATAAAACCGACTGCTTTGTCATGGAAACCGCACACCCCAACCTAAAGATTTTGGGATTTTGGCAGCAATAAATCTGGAAATACATTTGTGAATGCTTTTGTGTACATTCATTAATATTGAGA
This sequence comes from Perca schrenkii, assembly GCA_025617405.1. Classification (NCBI taxonomy): domain Eukaryota; kingdom Metazoa; phylum Chordata; class Actinopteri; order Perciformes; family Percidae; genus Perca; species Perca schrenkii. The sequence continues at coordinate 29,400,677 of CM046801.1, read as the reverse complement.
CTGATTTGACTCCATAGTAATCAGCCAGATCATAGAACAAATGAACACTTTTGTAAATTGGTAACTAATCTTATACAAAGTATACACACAGGTGCTTTTAATGATCATTGCAATATTATCTCTTACCTGTCTGTTTTTCTTCTTTCGTCATGTGTTCTCTTGTTTGTATACTTCCTGTCTCCAGGGTGAGAAGGCCCGAGGTTTTGGCAGAGGTCTGCAGCCAGAGAGGATTATTGGAGCGACAGACTCCAGTGGAGAGCTGATGTTCCTCATGAAGTGGTGGGTCTACACTGTCAGTTTGTAAAGGTCCAGTGAGATGGCTTTAATAAAAAAAAAACGGTGCCCGTTGAAAAACGGGCTTGTTGGGAACGGGCAGATTGCTTGGCCTTCCAGTATTGCCGCTTGCAGCTAGCTGCTCTGCAAACAACTTTACACTCAACGCTGCACTTCCGTGGGTCCTGAGCAATAAACTGTCATGACATAGTTGCGTTCCCTTAGAGTTTGTAGCAATGGAGCATTTTCGGTCTCTCTTTCTTTACAATGTTAAGTCACTGCGTGAAGTGTGGGACACCGGCCGATATCGAGTACCAATCCGATACCAGTGTTTAATTAATGAGCTGTATGGCTCCCTGTGAGGAAGTGGCTGGGATCATTCTTTTTTTGTGTGTGTAAGGCACCTGAGTGCACCATGAGTGTACAAGGGGCATCTTCTTTTACATTGTTTCTATATATAGATAGATAGATAGATAGATAGATAGATAGATAGATAGATAGATAGATAGATAGATAGAGGCATCGGTATTAAATTGAAGGTTTCATAACCAGTTAAAAACTCCTTGTTAGTAACTTTAACGTTGTAGGCAGTCCTGTCTACCTGGAGCAGATGACCAATCATAGAAGGCCTTGAAGTGTGAAATCTAAACGTTTCAGCTCACGGGGATTTCTCTGAAACACGTTTAACTCGTGAAAATCCGACATATATAATATAACATTATAGATATGACAGAAAATACGGAAAAGCATACTAGTTCACCTTTTAAAATTGAGGCTAAAACCTTCAGTTTGTGTTAATTGTTGATGGAAATAAATGGTGAAGAGCCCATTGTCTAAAACTCCTTTTCTTTTCTTCCTTTTACCTACCTCTGCATCACTTGTTCCTCCTCCTTGTTTCAATTTTTTTTTTGTCCTCCCTTTTCCCCCCTCTCTCTACTCCTCTTTCTGTCATATGTCTGTCCCTTTCTCCTCCCATTTATACTTTTTCTCTTGAATTAAAATGAACAGGAAGAACTCGGACGAGGCCGACCTGGTCCCAGCCAAGGAGGCAAACGTCAAATGTCCCCAGGTGGTCATCTCTTTCTATGAGGAGCGCCTCACCTGGCACTCCTACCCCACAGAGGAGGAGGAGAAGAAAGAGGAGGAGAAAAAAGACTAGATGAGTGGTGGAGGAGGAGGTGCAAAGAGGAAAAGAAAGGAGGGTGCGGGGTGGGAAATCAACTATTTGCTGGTGAACTGTTAATTGCTGGCATTTGATTCTGGCAGCCACTTTGGCAGCGAGAGTGGAGAAAATCCAGATCGTTGGGATTGAACTGCCAATGTAGTTGACAGAGGAAAGCCGTTTGTTTTCCTGCCCTGGAAGGAGACTGGAGTCCTTTCCTCAAAAGAGGTTCCCACCAGTATCTTGACTGAAAATGTAATTTTTGTTTTTAAGAGGTATGTTAAAACTTAGTCTCTCTCTCTTTTTTAATGTTTTTCCCTCATCAAGAACATGTCACCTTATGGGAAATGGTGCCTTTCTTCTGCTAGTATTCCTCCTTGGCGTTCCCAAGCTGAATATTAAACTAAATACAGTGAAAAATGACTATAAAAGTATTTGTCCCCCACATTTGGTGACAGGTGCCTGGTGTTGGAAACACAGGGTTACAACTGAAGCTGTCGAGCTACCTCTTTAACATGTGTGAAGTAAGCTGAATGTTTTGCCGTGGCTGGCAGGTTTGTCTCTCCTCCCAATCAACAATCCTCCTTTTACCTAGGAGAGCATACACTTCCCATCATGCTTTGCCAGGATACATTGGAGGGAACATCTTTTGGAAGGGAATGAAGTGAGCCAGGGTATTATGGAGGAGGTAAAGAATGGACAAGAACCATTTTTTGTCTGTTTCAGTATCGGTTCTCTTTGTGCCACCTGAATTCTCATTGTTTTCTACGTTCTTTTAATTGAAATTCTCAAACGCCAAACGACTGTACATTTCCCTCTGACATGGGCAGTTTTCACAGAGATGAGTTGCATCTATACGAAAAAGGCTTTGTCCTTGCATGTCCTACCAGCCAATGTGGCAGCCAACCAGCCAGTGTTCAAATGCCCCTAGCTTGTAATTTGCTTCCTGGTCAATTCTTTTATTAAAACTAATGAACAAGTCTGTGTTTTATCCCTATCAATATACCAGAACGATTAGTTGAGGTTTTGTGCTCATTTGATGGAGGTTCAGAGGCAAACCTGTAGCTTTTCTGTGAATGTAGAACTGTCAATGCGCCGTGTTTCGTGTGACACAATCGTGTATTGTGTGTATTAATCAGGACATTGCACTCTCATAATGCGCTTGAGAAAGTCTTGGTATTTTCTTGAACACAGTCAGGACAGCAGTTTATCGCGTGGAACAAGTAAGTAACTTACCAGCCATTGTCACTTGTTGACTAGGCAGTATTTGTCTAGTAGGAAGCCAAACGGGACTGGAGGCAAAATGACAACTTACAGAATGAATTATTCTATATAAGTGTACAGACTCCAGTTAATTTCCTGTCAACTGTGGCCGTTTTGGCTCCCAAATTTATCATGCTATTTCAGCAGTTTTATAGAATCGGTTTTTAATGGAACCAATGCTGGTTGGACACCTGCCAACTTGGCCGGAAGGGCAAAATCAGCATCTGTCAGGTTGCAATTTTCCACACTGATGGTGACGGGCACACTGGATGACATGGGCGAGGAGTTGCCTGCTTGAAAAAGCTGCAATTCCCTTTTAACTTGTAGATTAACGGGGGCCAAGCGTGGGGAATCAACTGAGAATGATTCACCCACAAACGCATCGTACAGCTAGACTCTGCCATGCTTTAAATCTGCAGGTTTTTTCACTTCCAAACACGTTGACGGGTGAAAACCTGCAGGGTCTCGGCCTCTCTTTATAGTTTTCTTATCCCTGATGTGAACTTACCAGAGCACCGCTGTCTTGCTAAAGTATATTTTTTTAATCCATTGCCTCTGGAAATCAGATAACAGGGTTTTGTAACAGCAAGCCAGATTTAATGTGCCCCTTTTTTTTATTTACAAGGTGATCTTTTTGTTTAGGACTCCAAATTTGCGAGAGTAGGTACACAATGCATGCTTAATCTATTGAGTTGCTGTTGTGAGCGTTTCTGATGGGTGATCATCAAACATGTTTTTCTGGGACCGCCTTCTCTTGATAATGTTGTGCTCAGTGTCAGTGAGCACAAGTTTGAAGTTAACTGTCACATTAACAGGCGTTGGACAAGTGAACTATCAGTGTGGGAAATTGACAAGACGTGTGTTGGTAAATAGTCGACTTGTAGTTTGTACGCTCATCTACTCTGCAGCCATGTTGGCAGGGAACCACGTTTGGTTAACGGTGAAAGTGGCTTGTTAATTCTCCTGCCACTTTGGCTGCTAGGTGGAGGTTTCCTGAGGAGACCACAGCTCTGTCACTCTGTAGATAACACGCTCCGTAACGTAACACAGCTGGGTTTTCACTGCTAATGGAGGAGATGATTGAGAGTACGGCTAAAAATCATAGTCATTTCAACTCTTGTTTTTAAACATTCACACACACACTCGGCTACATGCGTGTGTCTTTCTAGGCTTTTTATTTGAATTTTATTTTAGCTTGTGCTTGGCTGGGCAACACTCAAGACATGATTCGGCACACTTGAGAGTATTTCTTGGTTCCTCTTGCTTGCAGACCATCCTATGTTTAACATGTTGTGATATTTGCATAATAAAACCGGAGAGAACTTTTTTGAATTCAGCATGGTTAACATGGCTGCTTCATATGGGAGTTCTATCTCTGCTGCCTGATGTTTCTCAGCGTTTTATGTGTTGATTGTAGCCCGGCTGTGCTTTCTTTGTATACTGTATTAAAAGCTAGCATAGTAGCTTCCTCTGTTAGCAGACCCGGGTTAGTGAGTGCATCCCCCTAGCAGAACGGTATTCTAATTTCCAGTGGACATTCTCTCTCTCTCGGCTTCACCTCGTACTGCATTATGTCACAATTCGCCTACACTGCAGCGTTCAATATTTTCCTTTACTTACAAAATGTTTTTAGTTTTATTGAGACCTACTCCCCGGTGACATGCTATGGAAGACATTTACAAACTCATAAAGCAGCAAGCTGCATTAAAAACAACTGTTTTTGAAACGAGCAACCACAGGTTGTGTAACCATATCAAAATTCTCTACTGTATACAAAAAGAAATATACACACTTGATGTTTTCTTTTGGACCCGTACTTGTCTTCTTTAGACGCTGAATTATGTGTTAACGTGTAGGACTATTTCTCTTCTAAAGTAAGTTAGCCCAGCTGTAAATAGTTTCTAGCGTTTGAAGTCAAACCTCTCTGACTCTAAAATAGCTGTGCTAATGCTGTCACTACTGTAGGTCAGTATCTCTTTGCTGGGTCTAAGCCTACCCTTTCTATTTGTCTGTTTTAACAATATTAAATATATTATTCAGTAAAGTTCTGAAAGGACTTCTGGCCTTTGGGACGTTCTTATTTCTTCCCCATATACATCAGTATTAGGAGTACGATGTCCTGCACCCTGACTGCCTTCTGTTATACTTCACCATTGACAGGAAGGGGTTGAATTGGTTTCACCTGGGTCTGCTAGTTAGCTTTTCTATATTGTCCCTGAAACTTTTCTCTGTATTTAGCAGATTAGCTTGTGTTGTCCTGTTGCATGTTTATTGGTTTCCCTTGAAATTACTGTCATGGCGAATCTACTTTTGTCTGTTTTGGAAAATAAAGGGTTTTCGTAACTGTACTTCTTAATTAGTCCTTTTTTTGGTTTAATAGCACACAATAGGACATATGTAACTACCACAGATGTATGTGTCTGTATGTAGAAAGCTGTGTGTCTAGCTAAAACCAATGTCGGCCTATAGTTAGCCTTTTTTGTTGTTGTTGGTAAGAGTCTGGATCAACGGCACTACATTTCCAGGATGAGTCAGATTCCCCCACCTTCCCATCTCTGTGTGTTGCCGTTCTCCAAATCCTTTCTCTACTGAATACAACAAACTTCAAATACTTTGCACATCTACAACGTGAGACAGGTGTGTAGGAGGGGACAAAAAAAATACATAGTTTAATTGTAGGCAACGTTTCGGTACTAGACCATCTTCAGGCAAATGGTGTTACATCCTGAGAAGCCATCTTTTGTAGGAGGTGACTGTTTCTGGGCACCAATCAACAACTTCCACATGAAATCAGGCATAAATACATAACATTCATTCACACATCCATTACTATAGATAGAGCTTCAACTTAAATACAACATTCTAGTAACCATAATACTGTATATATTATACCAGAGCATTCTATAGTAGATGGATGTCGGTTTTTGTAAAATGAATGCACACCAAGAATTATATAATGCATTCATAGACAGACCTAGGAAAAGTATCACAATAAACGAGTCCTTGCAACAAAATCAAAGGGCTTGATGAATGAACATTTAAAAATAACTTTACAGCATTTCCTCTCCAACTGGGACGTTTTGGGAGCGATTGGTGGGATTACTGTGGACGAAGTACACATGGCGATACACTGGTAAGTGTAAGCCAATGAGGTTTAACCATGTATCCAGCTCATTTAAATAGCTCACGTTACTGTACTGTGTGAACAGTTTCTTTTATATGGAGTTTTCTTTTGCAGGTTGCCAATGTTCCACCAATACAAGTTCTTTCCCAAGACTATTTTGCAGAGGCGCTGTCTTTTGTCCACTATATTTAGTTTGAACAATGATAAAGTAAGGGAGATGTGAGTGAGCAAAAGCAGGCAAGTTAGAGTAGCAATGTGCAGCCTGTGTATGAAACTTTAAACGGCACAGAAATGATTAAGGTATTTCGACACGTGCTGTGTAGTGTCTTTCACCTTACTAATTAGGCTTTGCTAAGCCAATATATTTAATAATAAATAATACAATCGGCTAGAAATATAACCTTTCGATATGACGTGTGGGAAACCAGGACATGGTGAGTAACCATCATCTCCAGAAATAGCTGCAATGATTTGGAACCATTTGAAGTGCACAACTGGTTTGACTAGTAGGCCTCTGTACGTAAGAACTTAAGACAATGAACTGTCTTTGTCCCAGAGACCTAGGTGAGAAGTGGAGATGGTGTAAAGGATAGAAATAAAAATATAACCCTTTTTGATGTACAAAACAAGGTAATTATGTACATAAATGTGTCCAACTGACACCGCCCAAAATGCTGTATAAAAAAGCAGTTTCAACTGATTGAATTCCATTGTTAATACTCAGTTGACCATGCCTGAAGTCAGTCGAGGTGTCGGGACAGCTCTGTTGTTTACGTGTAATTGTTGCAAATAAATCTGCATTGAGTTAGGGCTGCACAATTAATCGCAATTTTATCGAAATCGCAATAACGACTAGTGCAATATCCAAATCACAGGAGGTGGGGTGGGCGCAATATTTTTTAAAGCTTTTGTAATGGAGGATTGAAGACTAAGGACTGTAACTATGGCTAGTTGGGGATAAGTGACCGCTGTGGTGCATCGGTAAGAATGCAGTCAAATGCTCTGATGCTCTTCAATGGATTTATTAGCAGATGATTGTCTGTGTCTTCATGAGGTATGTGTGGTTCTACAATAAACAATAAAAGGAAATATCAGCATACAAGTAGAAACACAACAGTGCTGACAGGATGCAGTTAGTAAGGCTAATAAATGGTAATTAGTATAACTTTCACTCCAGGTATATATATACATACACATACACACACACACATATATATATATATATATATATATATATATATATATATATATATATATATATATATATATATATACATACATATATATATAGCTGCTCGTATCAACTAACCAAAGAATATACCAGATAACACACATCAGCTCCGCTGTCCTGATCCTCCCATCTGCACCTGGGATAACCTTTATGATGCGGCCAATAGGCCAGAGCGCTCTCGGGAGCTGTGGGTCAACGATCATGGCGACAGCACCAGGTTGTAGTGGGGCCACTTCTTTCTGCCACTTGGTGCGTGTCTGCAAGGCAGGGAGATAGTGCCTGATAAATGTCCTCCAGAATTGGTCGGCAAGGACCTGTGTATGCCTCCAGCGGCGGCAACTCAACAGCTCGGACTCCGGATACAGCACCTGGGGCAGCGATGGGTCGGGCCGCCCCATCAGAAGCAGATTGGGGGTTACTGGGTTAGGGTCTGCGATGTCACTGGATACATACCCCAAGGGCTTGGAGTTTAGGATGCCCTCTATCTCGATCAGGACCGTGCGCAGGACTTCTTCTGTTACAGTCTGCATCTGAATCGTTGAATACAGGGCAGCTTTGATATATTTAATTTCCCTCTCCCATGCACCACCAAAGTAGGGCGCACTTGGAGGGTTGAATCTGAACTTGATCTGATGTTTGGCCAGTTCTGCCTGTAAAGTGGGGTTCAGTGCCTTAAAAGATTCGTGGATTTCCCTGTCACCTCCTCTGAAGTTTGTGCCCTGGTCCGACAGAAGCTCCGCTGGTTTTCCTCTGCGTGAGATGAATCTGCGGAGGGCCATCAGGAAGGAATCCTGGTCTAGCATAGTCAGGACGTCTATGTGGACAGCTCGGGTAGTAAGGCACTTAAATAGTATACCCCAACGCTTCTCATTACGCCGTCCGATTTTGACCGTGAAGGGCCCGAAACAATCCGTTCCTGCAGAGAAGAAGGGTGGTTTCATCAACCTTAGGCGGGCAAGAGGTAGGTCTGCCATTTGTGGCACTGCTGGCTTTGCTCTCCATCTTCGACAATCAGGACAGGTGTGCTGGTGCCGCTTCACTGCTTCCCTTCCACGAAGGATCCAGTACCGTCGTCGAAGTTCTGCAAAGAGTCGCTCTGAGCCTGGATGATGGAGGTCTCGGTCGGCATCTTGAATAATGAGTTTAGTCACCTGGTGAGCTGGGTCCAGAACTATTGGATGAATGACCTCTGGGTCCAGCATGTCACTGCGACGCAATCTGCCTCCAACCCGGATCAGTTTCAGTTGGTCATATTCAGGGGCTAAAGTGATCAAACGACTGGTGGAGGGGACAGGTTTTCTTTCTGAGAGGTGTTGAAAGTCCTCCTCGAAGCAGTCTACCTGGGCTTGTCTCAGTAGGTTCCTTTCAGCGTCCTGATAGTCTTGTGCAGCTGGCGTGGACTGACTACCCGCCGCCCCGTGGCGGGACTGCACAACCGCTTCTATCATATCCCTGAATCCCTTATATTGACTGGCATCAAGTAAGGGCGAAAGAGGAGCGGTGGTGATGGACCCGCAAAATGCGGCCTTAGGAAGCTCTGTGGCATCCAACTGCTCAGCCTCTGGCTTAGTAGGCCAGTGCGTAGGTGAAAGGCGCAAAAAGGCTGGGCCGTGGCTCCACCGGCTCTCCCCGGCCAGCTCCATTAGGGTTTTCCCACGTGTAATGTCATCTGCGGGATTGTTTGCAGAATCCACGTACCTCCATGCTTGGGCCTCAGTCAGCTCCTGGATCTCAGCGACTCTGGTGCCCACAAACACCTTAAACCTGCAAGAGTCTGACTGGAGCCACGTGAGAACTGTGGTGGAGTCTGTCCAGAGCACCACGTCATGAAGTACCAGGGTGAGTTCACGCTGCAACAGCGCTGCTAGCTGAGCCCCGGTCACTGCTGCACATAGCTCTAATCGAGGTATCGACTGCTGGCGCTTAGGGGCCACTCTCGACCGTGCAGTCAAAAAGGCCACCTCCACCTTCCCACTTGATCCCTCCGTACGAAAGTACGCAACTGAACCGTAAGCTTTCTCAGACGCGTCACAGAATATGTGGAGGCTTCTGGTAGAACTGGGGTGGTCCAGAGGGGGGCTTGAGTAGCATCGTGGCAAGATGATCTCTGGAAGGTGTTGCAGCTCATTCTCCCAAGTAAGCCAGGCCTTGAAGGCGTCATCTGGCAGCGACGGGTCATCCCACTCTCTCTCTTTGTTCCATAGGTGCTGCACAATGACTTTGGCCCGCGTGGTGAAGGGAACCAGGAAGCCTAGCGGATCAAAAAGCCGTGCCAGTGTACTATAGATGTTTCTCATAGTCGGTGTGGGACGGTCAGTGAGGCTGCACTTGTATGCCAAAGTGTCTGAGGCGCAAAGCCATCGGAGTCCTAGTGCGAGCTCCTGTGGATCCTCCATTGACTCTGTGAGCCATAACTCGCTGCTCTGGGATCTTGCCCCTTTAGGAAGGTGACTGATAACTTCGGGGACGTTACTAGTCCACTGACGCAGCTCAAACCCCCCTGAGGCTAGCAGCATCTTCAATTTGTCAACCACCTGTCTGGCTGCTGTAGGGGAGGAGAAGCTCTGTAAGTGGTTATCCACATAGAAGTAACGCTCGACGGCCACCCGGACGTCCTCCTCTAGCTGGCTGTGGTCTGTCACATGCTTCTGTAGTGCAAACGTTGCACAGCAGGGGCTGCATGTAGTTCCGAAGGGGAGGACCTGCCACTCATAGGTGCCGGGGGGCGCCTCTCTGTTCAGGTCCCTCCACACAAAACGAAGTAGGGATCTGTCTTCTGGCAGCAACCTGATCTGGTGGAACATGCCTTTAATGTCGCTGCTTATAGCAACAACATGCTCCCTGAATCTCAGCAGGACACCTAGCAGGCTGGAGGTCAATGTGGGGCCGGGTAGTAGCAGCTCATTTAAGTTGTAGCCCTTGTATGTGAAGGAGCAGTTGAATACAAGTCTGTTTTTCCCATTATGACTCACCATATGGTGAGGTATAAACCAGGACTCTGCTGATGTATTCAGCTCCTCTTCTGATACCTTCTTCACGTACCCCGCCTGTTCCAATTGTAGGATCTCTGCTGCATATGCTGATGCTCGTGCTGGGTCCTTCATCAGACGTCTTTCGGTGCTCCGTAAACTCGCCAGTACGGCATCTTTGGAGGTATGGAGACAGGGCATGTTCTTTACACGCAGCAAGGGGGTGGCGTAGCGATGGACTCCGTCGACTTCCACCCTTTCTGTCCTGGTTTCCAGCATGTGAACTGCCTCTTGATCTTGCCTTGAGCGGGTTACCATCTTCTCACTCCTATAAGGCAATACGTCCATTTGCCATAGCTTCTCCACATGATAAAGGAGCTCTGCAGAGGGTGACTGTGTGGCTATATGCAAACACTGCTGTGGCTGGAGATGCTGTCGGATGATTTTGATTGGGCTCTGAATAGTCCAGCCCAACTTTGTCTTTACAGCGGCTGGTCCTCCAGGCGGTCCCAGACGAACCGGCTCTACTGGGGTGATCAGGTGCGTGTAGTCTGACCCAATGAGGACCATGGGATGGACACGTTCCAATGTTTGCAAAGGGAGGCCTCTCAGGTGCTTATATTTGCGCTGGAGCGTCTTCACCGGTTGGGAGTGCTCTGCCAACCCCAGCTGATCGGCAGTAAAGGCTCTCTGGATATTGTAAGTCTTTTGGGGGTGCTTGGCAGGAGAAATGGAGAAGGAAACAGACATACCATTTAGAACTCTAAGATCCTGGCGCACAGTCCGTAAAGCAAGGTTCTCTGGCTCCCCTTTAAGTTTAAGCTCCTTAGCAGCGGCTGGAAGGAGCATAGTCCGCTCCGATCCGTCATCCAGTATCGCGTAGGTCTCCATGGCCCGCTCTCCATTATGTAACACAACTTTTGTCACCTTCAGGAGCACCTGACTGCAGCCGGACTGCCTATCCAGGTAGAGAACCTCATTGGCAGTACTCACTAGGCAGGAGGTGTTCTCTGTGGCTGCTGTCACCATGGCTGGTCTAATGTTAAGGTCGTGGAGAGCTTCCACATGTCTACCATCACATTTCTTACACCTGGCCTTTAGTCTGCACTGTGCGGCCTGGTGACAGCGACCACAACGCCAGCACCGCCTGTTTGTCTTGACTCAGTCTCTGCGCTGCTCAGTTGTTAGCTGGTTGAATTTAGTACACTGGTTCAGGTAGTGCAGGGCATCGGTACAGTATGGGCAGGGCAGGGTGACTTTGCCTTGTGGATTGGCACTGGTGGTTGGGAATACTGGGACAGCCGGGGCACATGAAGACTGTTCAGCTCCATGGAGGACTGTGGTTGGCCTGCCAGACTTTGAGTCCTTCCGTCTCTCCCTTTTACCCTCTGGGTTCTCTCTAGGTAGAGATTCATATCCATACTCCTGAATCTGCAGCTCAGACTCCAGCCAGCTGGAGAAGTCTAACAGCGTAGGGACCCGGATGCACAGGGGGTGTAGGTGTCTCATAAACCCAGACCGCATGTCTTGTGGGAGCTTGGACATAAGCCTAGTGACATGAGACCCACACTGAAGCTCAATATGGCCTTTCTCTCCAAGCTGGTCGAGCATGCCAACCAGGGCTCTCACTCTGAGGGCAAATCCTTTAAAGGCAGCGACGTCCTGGCTGCGGATGTTAGGCGCCTCCATCAGCTCGGCAATGCGCCTTAATGCTAGCTGGTGAGGCTGCCCGTAGTGCTCTGTTAAAGAGGCCATGGTGTCGGTGTAGGGCTGGGTAGAGTTGGTGTATGAGTCTGCAATGAGGAGTGCTTCTTCAAATTTGAGATGGTCTACTAGGATCTGATATTTAAACCTCTCCGTAGCATCCTTGGGGAGGAGATTTTCAAGGGATGTCTTTAGCCTAGCAAACTCGCGTGGGTCCCCTCTACTAAAGTCTGGGATGGTGGGTTGAGGACCCCGATATGTGTACTCTGTTGCTTGGCGGGAGTGAAAGTCCACATTTCTCTGTTCCGCAGCTGCACTTGGGTCAGGAGGAATTAAATTGGGTGATGTATTTGGACGGACTTGCAGCTCCGTCGGCTGGTGTGACCTTCCCATCCGACCGGATGCAACCAGATTACGGTTGTCAGGTGCTGGGATTCCAGGAAGCTGCTCTTGAGTGATCCCCATCTTCTTGAGGCATGTCATCAGCTCTGCCACTAACTCTGTGGGCAGTGTGGTAGTGGATAGCTGAGGCGTCTCCTCATCATCTGCCACTGGAGGGGGAGGGAGGGGCCAGTCTTCATCGTCCACTTCTACTTTACTGGGTACATGCACAGGTACTAATGTATTATGGGCCGTAACCTGTGGTGTGGGCCTTGGTGGGCTAGTGGCAGCAGCGAGCACTGCGGTCTGAGCATGCAGGCCGTACTCCGTGGGGGGAAGGGCAGTGGGATGTGATGCATCTGACCCTCGGCTTGCAATAAGCTGTGTTTGCATCTCCATTACGATGAGTTGAAGCCTCTGGTTATCCTCCCTGATCCTTTGCAGCTCATCTAATATTGCAGGTGAAGCCCCTGGGTCAACTCTGTGAGACAGTGGGTCTGGGTTGCTCTGATAATGGGGTCCCGAGTACACTGACTCCCTGGGATACTTAGGGCGAGCACCAGTCTGATTCCACGGATCAAAGAGCAGGGAGGTGCATGTTAACATCTGGTCGATCATCTCAGTACTGTAGTAGGGCTCCTGCGTCTGATGGGGGGGCTGTGGGGAGAGTACTGCAGCCTTGGGGGGTTTCTCCACAACAGGCAGGGAGACGTCATAGCCAGCAAGCCAAGTTGGCGGACGTGTCTGACGTCTCGGGCGGGTATCCGGGAGTGGCGTTGCCTCACCTCTACCATATGGGAACATCCTTACGCACAGCAGTCACACATCCGGCTCGAAGGACCAGTTTGTAATGGAGGATTGACGACTAAGGACTGTAACTATGGCTAGTTGGGGATAGGTGACCGCTGTGGTGCATCGGTAAGAATGCAGTCAAATGCTCTGATGCTCTTCAATGGATTTATTAGCAGATGATTGTCTGTGTCTTCATGAGGTATGTGTGGTTCTACAATAAACAATAAAAGGAAATATCAGCATACAAGTAGAAACACAACAGTGCTGACAGGATGCAGTTAGTAAGGCTAATAAATGGTAATTAGTATAACTTTCACTCCAGGTATATATATACATACACATACACACACACATATATATATATATATATATATATATATATATATATATATATATATATATATATATATATATATACATAGATATATATACATAGATATATACTATATATATATATATATATATATATATATATATATATATATATATATATATATATATATATAGCTGCTCGTATCAACTAACCAAAGAATATACCAGATAACACACATCAGCTCCTTATTAAATTAAAGCAGCCTTCTTACTGCTGGGTCTCAGTAACAGCAGCCCAATCATCATTCTCTACCACACAACCATTGTAAACACTCCGATAATAATTGCGCAGTGTCATGTGAGGACATATAAACACAATAGTAATGTAACACTTATAATCCTCGGCATTAGCATGCTGCTAGTGATTTTTCATGCTAACATGCTGCATTTCAAACTAGTATCCCAGAACAGATAACATTCATATAAACCCAAGGCACCGAAATACACATATGTAAACATTTACACCAATGTACTCACATGTCTCTGCACGCACACATGCACAGATGGCGACACAGACGACAACGATACACCCCAGAAATATCTACATGTGTTTCTCCTGGCCGCTCACTACTAACTCAAAAACGAAACTTATCAGCCAGCGCAACACTGGCGTCCTTTCTGACCCCAAAACAAAGGCGCTGATTGGCTGATCCCCGTCACCCCAAACATGAAATAGCAGGTCCTTCTTTACAGCTTTCGTGCGTAACTTTTTGATATTAATGAACGTCTGTTACATTAAATCCGTTGCCAAATGAGTTGCTACAAAGCTAATTATGACTATCAGCTCCACACAACTCTTTCTGGATTTCTCAGTATGGCTATCGTCCGGCGACTTTCGCGCACAGAAAAAAAAGGCCATGTTTTTTTTTTTAATCCTCCGTGTCCTCCTTGTCTACTAGCAACTGCGTGGAGAAGGGGTGGGGGCTGTGTGCGATCACGAAAGGCTTGTATCATGTGGACGCGGCGATAGTTTTGTCATTAGCCTACTAAGAATTCCTCATGGGGGGCGACAGAAACTACGCACTATAGCTTTAAAGGCAAAATATGTGTCAAACCTTTCAGAATTTAGTATTTTGGTGCTGCAGAGACGTCCCAGACTACAAATCATATCCTACAGACTAAAGATAAAGTCTATAATCATTTTAATTTGAATATTTTTTTAATGAAAATTAGAATAATGATACAAAAATGATCATTCCTCTGCAATATCCTGAATTATATCACAATCGCAACATCAGTCAAAAATAATCACGGTTAGATTTTTTTCCTCATACAGCCCTGCGCGGAGTGAACTTCAGCGGTCTCTGGTGTCTTCGTGGAGTCCTCGTCTGACAATTTTGTCTTTACTGAGGCCGCTTTGGGTTGGAAGTAAATAACTTTATTTCCAGTTTCATAAATAGGACGTTTAAGTTAAATTACTAAGAAAAGAGTAAAATGGCAAACAACAAAAAAAAACACAGATTCTTGCATGATCTCATGATAGTGTGGGAATCTAGCTGCCGCGGCGCAAGGTAACGTACTCTCAACTCCAGTCAATCTTTTTCTGCCTTTGCACACTGCCAACACTTTAGACATTTTATAAAAATGTTTCTTTTATATCGCAGGTAGTACAGCACAAAACCAATTCTGACCTAATGTTATCATTGGTCCAGGTCATGTGTTACCTTGTATGTACTAGGAGGAAGTTTACTGGTGAGCACCTGATCACAAAACATCGCCACACCATATTTCCCAACTTTACAAGGTGGAAAGTGCACCTGTATGCACGGTCTTCAAAACTCAGATAAATACAGGGGCAATTTCTCAGCTGTAATGCAGGGGCGGAGCCAGACCTTGTAAACATTCGGGGCTCAGCCCAAACCTAGGAGAGTTTTGTTGCTAATGTACACCTAATACTAAGCTATTCAAATAATCTAATAATAAATAAACTTCACTTCACTTCTGCCACCTAAGAAGAGGCAAAAATTGTCTGATGTTATAATTTTTTAGGTTGCATAACATAGGTAGGGAAGGGATTTGGCGTTTTCAGTAGAGTTCCCAGGATGAATGTTGATATGGCCGATGTAACAGAACTTTTGCTCCATTGATTTGCCGGTTCAGTCAGAGGAGTGAGGGGAAATGACACAAAGTTGAAGTTATTTTAAAACCCTAAATATTCGGGGCTCGAGCCCCAGAAGCCACCCCCTCGCTCCGACCCTGCTGCTATAACATATTTCAGTAAGATAAACCAAGCCACTGAACTGTCCTGCAGCTTATGTCTTCATTTTTACTGTAACGGACTGTTAGTACTGAATTAAAATGAGCGGCCTTCATAGCCCTGATATCTGCTCTTCTGACTGTGTAGACACCAGACAGAGGGAACTCAACTGACTCCAAAGAAATACAATTTATTTTCATTTTATTTTATATTACAGAAAACAACCTCCTTGAATGCCTACAAGCACAAAATGTAAACAAACCAATAATAAAAGCTTTGTCCATCAGTGGTATTGATGGGTCATGCAGGACATGCGGGTTATTATTGGTCTTCATGAAATTAAAAGACAGACTGCGTTTCTTTGCCAGGCATTTGCAGTAGTTGGATTCTAAAATGAGGTGTCCACTAGGTAGAACTCTGAACACCTACTCAAACAAGTTCTTTTCCTTAAAAACAATCCATCATTACAAATTGAATGTGTTTGTTGGAAGTCTGACTACACAGTAGTAACTGCTAGGATGTTCTCCTGGCTGTGCTCATTCCAAGGAAATTCTAAATTTGCTTTGCTGATAATCATTTACTCATCACAACTACTACTTTTGAACAGAAGACTCCACTACAACCTAGAATACAGTGTAGATGTATGTATAAATATACCCTTCTTAGCATCAAGAGGTCAAACTGCTGCCATGTTTAATTCCATTTATAGTTTCATCAGAATCTGGATGGAGTTCTGTCTTACTCAGCCATGTGTACAACCAGCAGAGGGTGACATCCATACTTAAACCAATTCACAGATCAGCCTTGAGTTTGAAGAAATGTTTGAATCCAGAGTTACATGTATTTGAAGGCCAAAGCTGTCATTTTTACAGTATCAATTCATGTAAAAAAAAAAAAAAAAAATGGCAGGCAAGTATTTGGGGCATTTAACATACACTTTGACATTTTAATCTTAAAACATTAACAGCTTAACAACTTGTATTGTTCTACCCATGTACCTGGGCCTACCCTTGAGCTATATTTGGAATACAGATTCCCACCATCTTGTTTAAAGTTGACAATACGATTTCCACAGCTTCACAGTCACATAGGTGTGTTGAATATACATAAAAACAAAAACGTATGTTGAAGGCACAGGTGAAACCCCTTGCTATCGTGCTTTCAGAAAATTCACAAGAAAAAAATAATACAGGCAACCTATTTGGGTCAATCCAAAGTCGATTAATCATATTCAGAACAGACTGAAAATGGATGGGGCTCCAAAGGCCTATCCCCCAAATTTTAGCTTATATAGACACTATGGTTTTGCTGTTTGTGAATTGTCATTGATACCTCAGTCACTCTAACCCTAACCCCAAACTCAGTCAGGTTGTAGGAGTGGCACTTGTAAGGGTCATTGTCAGGGAAAACTGCCAGACGTGAAGTCTCTACTAGGTTATGTATTCCAAGAAGCCCAGCAAAGTGGCCAAGGTGGCACATTTACTCTACATTTATTTGAAAGGCCTCTGCTGGATATGGTACATTAAGTCTTGGAGTATTTGGTGAATAGCGTGGTTCATTCTGGCAGCAGGGTGGCCTGTGGTTACTGCACCGTCTGGGAACTCTATATACACAGGTTTGATCCCCATGACCCCCTGTCTTTATCCTGCTGAAGTGTCTGTGAGTGAGATGCCGCACCACTACCAGCTCAGGGGGGGCATGATCACCACTTCCCTTCCTGTGCACCAGCAACCCTTCCTTGGTGGCCCAGAGTCATTGTAGTGTCTGCGATTGTGCGGCTAATTCGGCTACATAAGCTGATGGCCAGGATCCAGTGTGCTATTAGTCTGTTGGCTTGTTCAACTCAGTATTTTCCAGCAGGATTGTGCATAAGCATTGAACTAGCCTATGCACCAAAAGTGCTGGTCCCAGGTCAACTAGCGTCTGTTGTTTTATTTCCACTATGTAGTAGCATAGATTTACCTCAGAGTTGTTTGAGCTTAACAATTGTTGAACTCAAGTGTTTTTTTCCAGTGTAGAAAATGTTCATAAAGAAGAATGGATAGCAACACAATCCTGGGGTAAAGGTTTTCTTGCTCTTTTTTTTCCTGCCTTGATTTCCTCTGTCCATCCAGCCATCCACCAATTCTTTGAATAAAAACGCCACTGTAAGGACGTGTGAGGATTCCATGGTACCTTTCAGCACCTTCCATTGACACCAGATAAAGAATTCCTGTGTTCCTTCATTCACCACCACATCAGTATGCCCCTCCTCACTTCTTCTTGTCCTTCTGTTTCTTGCTGTTGTTTCTCAGTGGCAGCGCTGCCCCTTGTTGGCGTGAAGCTACCGTGACGCTACCATCTGACTCAAAATGGAGCAAGTACTCCATAGCATTCAACGGCATGCCCTCCTCGTCCCTCAGCGTGGAAAAGACATCCTGGTACAACGTGTCCAGTCGGCGCTTCATTTCCTGCAGGTTCCTCAGGGCTTCCTGTTTCTCTCGGAGCAGCCGCGAACGGTAGCGCCTCAAACCTGACACATTGTCTTTCAGTTCCAGCAGCACGTCCAGTTTCCTCTTCCTGCAGTTCTGGGCAGCTATTTTGTTCTTACCACGGCGTCGTATGTCCCTGACAAGTATAAGCTGCTCCTCACTGAGATGGTAATTGGCCAATAGGTCATTAAACTCATCCACTGGCAGATTAACAATCAGCTCGTTGGAGAAAGGGATCTTCCCGGCTCGGGCACGCCGTTCATCGCGGCTCCACATTTTGGTCTCGGAGATGTGTCTGGAAGAGGAGCGGTGGTACGGCTTGCCGCTGTCATGGCGCGATGAGCATTTGGTGTGTTTGGTGGGCATCTTTCCCAGAGATGGAGAGGAGGCGGGCGGCAAGGGCTGGTTGTACGTGTGATCGTGGCCGATATGCTCCAGCCAAGGGGAGCCGTTAAACAGCTTGTGATCCCCATAGTTGGGAGGGAAGGGTTTCCCAAAATCTTCAGGGTAGCCTCCTCCTACTGCCCCCATCTCCTCTTCTTCCAGATCCTCCTGCTTTATGGTCACCTCCACTTCCATATCTGAACCGAAAAACATTTCCTCCGTCTCTTCATCCTCATCTTGAGAGAAGGGACTTTCCACAGCTGATCCACAAGAAGAAGAAGAGGTTGAGGAAGAGGAGTAAGAGGAGGCCTCAGAAGCACATGGAGAAGCAGGGCTGTGGCTGAGAGAAAGAGAAAGACCAGAGTCGGAGTCTGTCTCATCCTTGATGTCTAGTAGGAGGAAAAAGGAAAAGGTCTAGGTAAGTTCTACAGTTTTATAGTAGGTCTAAATACTTGAGTAAGTATAGAACAATGTCTATAGAGCTCAACAGTGTGGTTCCGGAAGAAATAATCCATTCTTTTTTTGTCCATAAGGATTTTGATTATAAGCCATAATGTCTAACCACAGACTGACCACGAGCTACGAGGTTGTGAAACGAAAGTTTCTGCCCCTGTAAAAGCTAGAAGTCCATATGAAATCAACCTTCTTTTAAGAAAAACATGTTTAATTTGCGATCCTATGGCAAAATACTACACTACCCACAATCCTCAGCATAACAGCGACGTCTCTGATTGGTGGAACTCGTTACCATGGGAATGTTTACCGCACCCGCAAACGGCTAAAGCGTGCTTCTACCATTGAAGTCTATGAAAGTTCCTGTACACAATCTACTACCGTTGCCTTTTTTGATGTTTTCAAAATGTTCTTTTGTACCAAATCAAATGTTTTATGGTCACGATTCAGCTCGTAGCTGGTTGGCTTGGTTCCAGGATTAAAACTCTTTATATAAGCATTTAATTAAACGTCAATGGAGATATTGAATGGGGAGAACCACTTGCGGAACCAGAGCCGTTATAAAAGAGTGGGCAGTCACTGTTGAGCTCTATAGCCTCCCCATTTAAGTACCTTGCTGAGGTCTTCTTGGTTGACCCTCATCTTCTGGGACTGCCATGCTAGAGCCTGAGTCGTCATCATCTCTGCCGGTTTCCTGTTGGGATATTTCACGGTCAAGGAAGCCCTCCTCTTCCAGCTTGGCTGCCATCTCAGGACTGAATCCTTCCTCCAGAGCCAGGTCCAACAATCTCATCTCATCCAAGATGGCAGCATCCTCTAAGAGGTCACTAAGTGGGCTAAGGAGGCCATCTTCACCATCACCATCCTCCTCTTCGTCAACCAGAAAGACACTGGAGGGAGATGTCAGGCGGTCTTGAGTCATACCATGCCCCTCTGGAGATGGGGTGAAACCGGACGGTGTCAAGTCACGCCAATGAAAGTTGACATCAAAGCTAGGAAGGTTTTCAGGGGAGGGAGCATACTGTGAACACGGACTGCCTTCCAGGGTATCACCAAGACCTTGTGTTAGTAGATTCATGTTTTCTGAAGGATCTTCTGCAAGGAGATGTGTGTGGTCTGGAAGACTGTGCGAGGGATTCTCATTAGAGTTTTGCAAAGTGTCCCTTTTGTTTGAGGCAGAACTGTGGTCATCCAAGTCTGCACTAGGGGTGAGAGGAAGGAGGGCTGGCTCTAGCTCTGACTGCCTTGGAGGCCCCAACAAACCTAAAGACAAATAGGGGGAATTTTTGCACAATGTTAAGAATTGTAGGATGCAACAGAGCCTTTGGTGCAGTCATTAATGGAACATTCATGAAATAAGAAAAACAAGATTGTTAATGTTTAGTTAATGTTAAAGTGTAGAAATACTGTCCATGAATTCTTACAACAAACTTCAACTTCTGAATTGAATTACCGTGCTGCAGAGGAGTCTCCATTAAAACATCCTCCCGATCAGCCTCTGTTATGCCGTTCTCATGGTTGTTACAATTTTGGTGTAGAGCTTCAGACCCAACAGGCTGAAGGGTCCCAGCTGCTCTTGAATTCTGGGTGTGGTCAGATGAAGTCAGTATGTCAGCGTCTGTATTCTGGAGAGGAGGGATAAAAAAAAGATCTAAATGTATTGTTTCTTGGCTTACTCATCCATTCATCTTTTGCAAAATGTAAGTTCATCTACTTTGATTCTCCCAGTCACCTCAGGCTCCATGATAGCCAACAGGTCCTGCCAGTGGAGCTCCAGGTCCATGGATGGGTTACCAGTGGGGATGATATGGGACAGTAGGGGCTCCCTGCCTTGTGGCTGTTGCTCCTGGTCTTCCCTTCTACCACCAACATCATGTAACTGAGGGGCAAGAATAATGCTGAGTACTGTTTAAGCTCCAGAAGGACACAACAGAATGGACTAAAGAGAAGAAAAGAGAAGAGACAAGTGTGTACCTGTTGTTCTTCTGTTAAGGGAAAGTTTTCCTCCAACAGCCTCAAACACTCCTGGAGGGAGAAAGAGGACTGAAAATAGAGAGATAGGAAGAAAAAAATTGCTTTAAAGAGAAGAGAAGGCAAAGAAGTTGAGTTGCATTTGACTTAACGCCAATTTTGACCAGCTGGTTGACTTTCCCAGTATGTGTTTTGTATTAGCCATGCTGGTGGTGTGGCTCAAGGGATGGCCATGTTGGACGGTAGATCCAAGACTTTGGGCTTGACTGAATTATCTCAATGATTATATGGATTGCCATAACATTTTGAACAGACATTTACAGTCTACAGAAGATGGATCCTATGGGAAAACAGTAATTTGATGCTAAAACATACTTACTTCGACCAAAATGTGAATGTTTGGATTTGATTATAAAGCCCAGTTCAGACCACAGATCACGAGACAAATTGAAACTTGCAACTTATTGCAACGCGTCGGTCTGCAGCGTTCTAAAACCTGCCAGTTCACACCAATGAGATGAGACAGTGAATCATCTTCATGACAATGCTTCGTTGTACTTCCGTTCTAACTTCCGACTTTTAGACTTTTTTGTAGCTGGATATATCATTTGTTTTGTCTAAATATGAATGCTACAATAGGGATGGGCATTGTTTCGATTTTAACAATTCTGATTCCAATTCGGATTCTTCCTTTCTATTCCGGTTCTTATCGATTCTTGATTTCAATTATTTAAGATGTGGAGTTGAAACGGGCCTCATGCTTAATCCACAGATAAGAGGAAACTTTTGATTCAATGGTGATTTACAGTTTTACCAGGGGTTTTCGACGTAAAATAAAGTCACATTTTAGAGCGGCGCTTACTGTGCTCCATCACTGCAACACAGAAGTGCCTGGAAGCACGGCGGCCGCTACTGAAACCAAAACCTGTGCATGTTAAATTTGGAACCGCTGATCGGATTGGAAACCAAATTTTCTAAACGATTCCAATAAATAAAAAAAACATCTTTGGTCTGAACTGGGCTTAATGATACAGAATGGAACAGAATGATATAAAAACCTTTAGAAGAAATTAATAAATAATGGACCCGCCCTTTAAAAGATCCTCTCCAGACATGTTTTTAAACTATTAATATTGTGATTTGGCCTCCTGATGTGTCATAGCAGACAGGAAATGCATTGGAGTTGGCACAACTAACTTTGTAGATAAAAATGTATAGTCTTCTCGGAAAGAAATCTAAATAGTTTTATATTTGTATTAGTTACAGTATTTAATTTTGTTTCCCCTGATTGCCAAGACTTGGGAGGACAATTTTCTAAATCCAAAAGTCATTATTGTTCTCTGTGTGATTTCAATACATTTCTGTGAGATTCAATTTCAGTTTGGATTTTTCTTTTGTCTTTAATAGTCATATAGCAATTTATACATTAATGTGACATTCCTGCAGCATACATATCCAGATAGCCCAGGTTGTCCTGAAGAAAATGAGGTCTGTAACTTGAGCATTACAGGGTTGAGGTTATACAATCATTATTTACACAAGGAGACGAGGCAGCCCAATTATTGAGGAAAAAAATAGCTTAGGCCCCAGTGGTTTGAACAATACAAATTCAAAAAATGTTGGGGTTTAAATTCAGTTTTTTAATGCAATAATTCAAATTGCAATTACAATTCAAAGGTAAATGATTCAAATTCAGTTTCTAGTGACACATAATTCTGCCCACAGTAATGGCCGATCCCATTGGTATTCTCACATCCTTATTTTACACTTCAGTTATTGTAAAGATTAAACAAATGTGTTAATTAGTGAGCTTTAGAGATGCTGCATGGATTTACCCTTTACCCTTTGGATAGAGCCAGTTCTGGTTCCACTTGTTTCTAGTCTTTATGCTAAGCTAAATGACTGCTAGCTTCATCTACATATTTACTATTCATACATGCATATTCAGATCCCAAAATGTCAAACTATTCCTTTAATGATGCTTTGTTGATTTAAAGTTTACTAGTCTACTACAGGGTTGTAGCCACAATGGCAGGCAGACTGTGATACTCATTGGAAACTGTACCAAATTTAAATGCAACCACCAGTAGTTTTGTATAATATTTAAATCTGGACTAAAGTGTTATCCCAAAAGGCATCATGGGGGAGACTCAAATTTGTGTTCAGTGTGTTTTTCCGAATGTTATTATCTTCAAAGAAGGAAACACGCATTACATTATCATGATGACATGACAATAAATCTGATTCGTACTACGTCTTACCTGGTCTACTTCATTCTGAGTTAGCTCTCTGTTGTTAGCACGGCTGTAGGAACCCCCTAGTCTTCCTCTTCCCTCTGTCCACCTGCCCAGGTGTTCCTCCTCTTCCTCATGCTCCTCTTCCTCTCCTCTCTCCTCCAGAGGACCACTGTGATGATGTACATGGTTTGCTCCTTCCTGGTTGCAGAGACAAAAAGGAAGAACAATCTAGTCAGAGCAGCCATTATGCCACTGTCTGTGCCTTAACACGTCATGTTGAGTACTGTACAGCCGCTATAGACGGGCCAGCTTGCTTTTCTAACGCACTGGTTCCACTGGGTTTATATTCCAGGAACCTCTGTGTGTAAAGCAGTGGTGATAAGAGCTTTTGCTGTACAATTAATTGTCTCAGAAATAATTGCAATTAACAATATAATTGTCTTTTTCAGTCAAATTTCAAAATATTTATTTATGCATTACTTTTTTAAACAAATTAAGATTTTGAATGAATTCCAGGATACATCTATTGCTTATATATCAGTTATGTGACCCAGATAATATAATAACACAGGTGCACAGCGTATAACGTAAACTACACCTCTTTATTATCATAAAACATTTTTTCTGTCATTTTTGTTGCTATGAACAAGTATAGGGTTAAGTGCCAACAACTAACAATTGAAATAATAATAAAAATATATAGTCCAAATAATAATCATTTATTAATTACAATTTGGCATATCTAAACAAAAATGAACAATTACCAGTCATACGTCTTAAGACCTTAGCTAGTGTTCGCAATTACTGGCGGTTACAAAGAAACAGTGATTATGTGATTATTTTATTAGTATTCAACAAAGAAAGCTCCCGTGAGGCTTTGACAACGTGCCAGTGGGCAGGCCTCATGGGTATTGGAGTTGACTGAGACTTAAATAAGTCTGATTAACTTGATTAAGACTTGCTCAACTTTTTTCTAGACCCCTGATCTTAAAGTTACGCTTAAAGAAAGAAGAACATGTTGGATCTCCATATAGAAATATGTCAAAAGCATATTTTGGACATGTATAAAGTGGAAACCGCTTAAAGTGATCACGGTTACAGTGATCAACCACTTATATGGATCAAAAAGCTTAGGCCAAAACTATTCCTATACAAAGGCTGTTTAAAACATTTGCTTATAGCGGTCATGTAGCCTACTAACAGTGTTCGCTTTGAGTCTTTTCATACATGACGTTTTGGGAAAAACTACAATATTTTTTTATTTTTGTTTACTTTACTCCCATGATACTTTGCCTTGAGGCTGGTGCTGAATCATCAATATCCTGCTTGAAATCATGACGACAAAAAGAAAGTAATTTTCTCTCAGTAAAAAGCAAATGTCTCCTCAAAGCCTATGCCAAACTGCCAGAAACGAGTCAACGAGATGCAGCAGCAAAACTTGGTCCTTTCTCAGGCTACCTTAAACAAAAGAGAAACACTCATGGCTGCTAGTGATGGAGACAGCTAAGGAAAGCACACGGGGAAAGCATAGGTGCTTGAATCCGCCCTCGTCAAGTGGATTGATAAAGCCCTCTTGAGCGAGTGAAAATAAAATTCAGCAAATAGTAATAGACCTTTTTCACGGCAGACATGTTGACATGTCATAGTAGGAAAAGCACAGGTGTATTCAAAACCCTTTATGATGGCTGCATTCCACTTAGGAGAGGCCCTGGTATTGTGCATGCTGACTCACTGAAATAGATTACTGGGACACTTGATGGAATTGAGCCATCGTTAAGGTTATCAATTTCAGCTGTGCTTTTCCTACTATGACAAGTCAAAAATGTCTGCTGTGAAAAAGGTCCATTATAAATATCAATTAAATGGTAATCTAATTGAGAAATAAAGAAAAAGAAAAATGGTTATAATAATCATCCGCACAGGCACATTAGATTACAACACAGTAAAAGCATGGTTCATTCTTATTTAGACTCCATTTTGCTTTTATGGCTACCATAAAAATGAAACAGCAAAGGCATCACCATGCTAACCACCGGAGTAGTGTAAAGCTATAGTTCTGTCTTCTATACTGCCAGCCTGTATGCACAGAACGTGAAGGCTCCTGTTTAAATCAGAGACAGACAGACAGGCTCGGAATAGCTCTAACACTCTCCTGACCTGGCTGGGGGCTTACAGACCAGCCCAGAGACCCTCAACAGCTGGCCAGCAAGGACAAGTATGTAGCCTTGAACTTAAATGGGTCAGGCCTGTGCAAATATCCCTTACTACACTACATGAGTGCAATTGAGAGCCCAAGTTTGAATCATGCTGGGGTGAGCACAGTTGAGAATAGTTCCAGGAGCTAAGGAGCCACAGGAAAAACGTACAGCTATACAAGTCAAGTCAGACAAGTCATTGGCATTTTAATAGCCCTTAACCATAGTAACATTTAAAAAGATGTCACCGATTCTTAAGGCCCAGACACACTGACCAGACGACCGACCCTCGGCAGAAAATGCAGTTGGACTGATCAGTCTCCCCGAGTGCCTCGGAGCACACCAAAGTCTCTGGTAATCGGTACAAATCGGTATTGTCGCCCAAAAATGAAAACCGGCAGCTGATTGGACGAACGCATCACGTGGGTCTGGTTTCTCCGGAAATTTAAAGACGGCTCGTTCAGAATACAATCTCATATTGTACTAAAATAGTTCACCAAAACATGTTTCTGAAAACATTTTAAGCAAGAAATAAGCCATGCAGTTGAATCTGTCTTCATTTCAGATCAACAAAGGTCAGTTTAAAAGATTTTCGTCAGATTTTGAGAGACTCTAGTCGCGCTCATTCCGCTCCCCGTTTCCGGCTTAGCACTCTACCAATCAGATGCGTCATTTGAGTCCGACTGCCGGCAGTGCCCGCCCCGCCGATTATACATGTCAAATCGGCCAAAATGAAGGCCGACAGCCCCTCGGACGGACGACGGCACGGAACACACCGAACAGACTCGAGTCACTGACCTCGCCAGACTGTCCGACGGCCGATTATTGGCTTGGTGTGTCTCGGGCTTTAGATGAAAACCAAGACAGGCTCAACCTTGATATAGGTTTCGCCCCAGGCTCACAAGTGGATGCTGGGTGACAGTGAAACTTTTTGAAATGTTATATGAACAGCAAGTGTCAGCATAGCTTTCAGGTGTTAGTTATGCAGCAACATTTCTTATAGTTAATGAAAAGATTTAGTTACCTTTTATAAAAAAAATTACTTTTTGTCATATAAGCTGTCAGTATATCCTGGTGTTCTTAATGGCATAAGGAAAACAATCAATAAGAGCCGAGGAGTCTCTAACCCAGTGTCAATGACGCAGTGCGGATTATTATTGTTTTTAACATGGCAGCTGGGTCATGAAATTTCACGTTAAACAGTACACTGATATATTTTTTCTGAAAACATTTGAGGAAAAAAGTTGGTAATGCAGTAACAGAATCTTGATTCATATTTGATCAGCACCGCCTAGTTTATACTTGACCGCAGTTCACGAGCAGTCATTGACACTGCATTAGAGACTCCTCGGCTCTGATTGGTTGTTTATCTTCGAGTGGGGTGGAAACTCGTAAATGCCATAGCACTAGGAGGAGGCAAGAGTCTAATGTGCTACTGTCAGGATATAGTGGCAGTTTCAGCATATATGCAAATAAACTACCTTTAATTAAAGTTCCAAAACTGCAGCTTTAAGGCATATGCGACCCAGCAAACTTGACCAGAAGTGCTGGTCCGTTGGAAAAGTAAAGTAAATTTGGCTGCTAATTAACTACCCCAAAGGATTAGCACTGAGATAAGCTCGGCAATCAGCAGATGTAAAGGCCTGGCTCCACTGGGTATCGAGCCCAGGACCTTCTGCATGTAAAGCAGACGTGATAACCTCTACACTATAGAACCATATTGATGACCTATTATGACACGGTTTTCAAAAATGCAAAGAAAAAAGTTCAATCAGCCGACTCACATGAAACAGATTATATGTGAATGTAGAATATATATAGTTTTATTATTTGAAGTATAGGCCTTGAAATTGTTTCTATATTTGACCGGTAACCAGTGACCAGAAGCCAATATCGGGGAGATATATCTCCTTCTGGTACCAGTCAACTATCATCTAGCAGCCGCATTCTGGACAAGGACCGAGGGTCTGACATGGGCGAAAGAAAGACAAGGCAGAGACTGTTTCACCTCAAACACCTGAGGAAATTCCAGCTATCCCCTCAAATACTGAGGAATTTCTACTCCTGCACCATCTACAGCATCATCTACAGCACATGTGTCAAACTCAAGGCCCGCGGGCCAAATCCGGCCCCTTGTAGATTTTGATCTGGCCCGCATATCAATTTAGGTTGACAAAAAAATGTTGTCACTTTTCTTTTGTCACTTTTTTGTTACTTTATCCAACGGTTTTGGTGCTTTTTGTGATGTTTTTGCCACTTTTTCCAGCGTTTTTTGGACCTTTTTTTGGCGATTCTTTTCTATGATGGCTACCAAACTTCTGTGCTGAATTTTTTAGGGCTTTATGTCAACAGTCAACTGTAAGTCAGAAGAATATATGAGACATGCAATCATTAAGGTCAAAGATATTTGACTTTTTTGATAAATAAAAGCATGTTAATAAACTCTACATGTCTGGCCCTGGATGTGATTCTCATTTCCACTGTGGCCCTTAGTGAAGTTGAGTTTGACTCCCCTGATCTACAGCATCCTGAGCATCCTGGTAAGGAAACAGCAACAGACAGGAACACAAGGTAGGGCAAACGTCACAAAGGACAGCAAATTTGGCTGCTAAATTATTACCTCAAAGGATTAGCACCAGGAGAAGATCTGCAACCAGCAGCTATAAAGTAATGGTTCCACTGGGTTTTGAGCCCAGGACCTTCTGCGTGTAAAGCAGACGTGATAACCTCTACACTATGGAACCACATAAATGGCTTATTATGACACGGTTTTCAATGATGCAAAGAAAAAAATTAGATTATATGTGAATGTAAAATATGTATAGTTTTATTATTTGGAGTATAGGCCTTGACCTTATCTCTCTACACGAGTAAACTTCAAGCTAAGCACAGCAGGGTATTGACAATACTGACTTCTTCTCTAGAGAAAGATAGATCCAGAGCCTACAGGTGGAATATGTGCTGGAGGTGGGGCTCAATGACCTGCAGGACCAGTTCCACTGGGTTTCAAGCCCAGGAGCTTCTGCGTGTTAAGCGGACACAATAACCTCTACGCTATGGAACCATGTTTATGGCACGTTATGACACGGTTTTCAAAAATGCAAAGAAAAAAGTTCAGTCAGCCAACTCACACGGAGCAGAATATAAGTGAATATAGAATGTATACAGTTGTGATGTTTGTTCTCCTCTATCGGGGCTTAGCGCCACCCAGGACGGTACAAACAAGCCACAACGTTTGACCCTATCCCAGAATAGATAGGCAGTAGCCAGACCATACTCCAGCGCTGAACTACATATTACTAGACATAGCTTTTACATAATATCACAACTTGAAATATGCACAGGCGCATCACTAAACACTGTCCACTCTCATTATGTCCTTTAATCTACAGTATATAGCTTTGTCGCTTGGCACAAGAAGGATTTCCTGCTTAATTCCCACAACACTGCTAATAAAGAAGCACAAGCTATAGCAACAAGTTTGCACATCATGCATTTGTTTACATGCATGCCTCTGGGTCTTCGTGGGTGTATGTGTGCGTGTGCATGTGTGCGTGTGCGTGCGTGCGTGCATGTGTGTGTGTGTTTGTGTGTTGATGCAGTAAACAGGAGGTATTGCAAAACTGTGTCAGGACGCAGCGGGCCAGCGATCAGGTTTCAAAACAAGCCAGTTGGTCACAAGCTAAAGTGTTGTGTTTTTGTGTGTGTGTGAGTGTGTGTTTCTGTGTACGAGTGTCATTTGATACATGACCAGAGTTCAAAAACACTGTTGTGTTCACTTTCAGTTCGACAAAGAGAAGGTACAAAAGTCTGAAATGTATTTAGATCTCAAATGTGTTACATCAAGTTTGTAATGTCCTCTGTGTGTGTGTGTGTGTGTGTGTGTGTACATGTCCAGACAAGGCCAATCTGTGGGCTATTTATATATTGTACAGTTTGTTGGCCTCTGCAATGTGTCTGAGTGTGTTTTATGGAGTCTCTGGGAGTTTTTCTCCTACAGGAAGTGATGGATCTTCTTTATTTGGTTATAATGATGATGAATCATGGTGACCTCCCTCCTGATAAAGGATCAAATGTAATGAAAATGACACGAGTGCCATTTTTTCCACATTGTTCTCCACTCTGCTTTGCATATACCCGCAGAGACATTTTCACTGTCTTCTGAGAATCATAATAAAGTATTAATCCTGCTTCAGTCATTGGAAAAGATTTGTGTTCAATTCTGTGAACTGTGGACCTCAGCGCCCAGAGTGACCCCTTCAACTACTTTAGACATGTCTGTGTCTCAGGTGACAGATCTGACAGCCAGGTAATGTACTGTATGTGCTGAAGTCTGTCTTATTGGCCACATGCTTGACCAGGCATGTCTGATGCGTTGCCATTAACAAATGGAGCTAACGGCGTAAGTCTATGCAGGCCAAAACATGAAGTCGGTGCTGCCACCCAGATCAGATGATCATCAGCAGATTCCCCTTACCTATGTTATCTGACTATTCACTTTCTTTTTTGAGAGTGAGATGAGATGAGCGATGCCACTCTTATCTCTGTGTGTTACATACAAATCTGGAGCGACAATGTGATTTGTCTAGTTTAGCATGACAACTGGAAGCAGTTGGAAAACCACCTTACAGCTGATGAACTGATGAACATAATGTATCTTGTATGTATCTAAAATATAGACAAACCTTTGCACAGTACACCTGACATGAACGGATACTTCAGGTTCCTTTAAAGGTGCCCTGCCACATGTATTTCATTACTTTGTGGTAATATCTTGGCAAATATAAAGTTCTACCCTGGACTCTGTAAAATTTTTTGTGGAAAAAATGCCTTGGTTACCTTGTTTAAAGCCATTGTAGCGTGGTATAGAAAGCCTACAGGAAGACTCTGCCAGTTCTCATTAATTTTCAACAAGCTAAGCTGTTTGAATCTGATTGGCTAACAGCTAGCCAATGAGAGCCTGGCTGTCAGAATCCTTTACCCAGCCCAACTGGGTGAGCTCATGAATAGTAATGAGCTCAGGCAGTATGATGTCAGACCAGCTTTTGTAATTGGCCTGATTTCTCTGCTTATTTCTTTTCAGTGGCTAGAGCTGACAGAGGAGGTAGCAGTTCATTTTCACATTCACAACATAACACAAACACATATGGACCTAACATATTTCAAAAAATGCAATTAAAAAACGGTTTTGTATGGCAGGGCACCTTTAAAGCGGTAGAGATTATCTCTTCTTGGCTGCGGAAAAGGCTCAAAAAAACAACACTGACTTGTTATTCTTTTAAAGTAGTTGTGGCGAACGTGTTAGCAAAGAGTTGCCATAATATCGTAATAGTAATATACAGTAAAGTCATTTTCTGAACTTACCAGACTGTTCTAGCTGTTATATTATTTGCCTTTACCCACTTAGTCATTATATCCACATTACTTAAGATTATTTATCAAATAAATATTTTGTGAAAGCATCAATAGTCAACACTACAATATAGTTGCAGTATCGATATCAAGGTATTTGGTCAAAAATATCGTGATATTTGATTTTCTCCATATCGCTCAGCCCTAGAAGTGAGTAAAAGCATTTAGCAAAATGTGGTCACTTGGAGAGGTTTTGGAGAGGTTTTGGAGAGGTTTTGGAGAGGTTTTGACACACCAGTGACACCTGTAATACCAAATACTGAAAACTCCCTAGCTCCCATTAGGTTAGGACTAGAGTTCTGAAACTTTATAGAGGTCTTGTTGACAAGGTGTAGAATGTATGTGTTGGTGGCAGAGTGTGGCATAAAGTATGTTTTCGTTTTTCGCTTTTTTTTCAAAAATTGCACGGAGCTACGTAAACCTGTTGCTCTTCTATAATAGTTTTTTTGTGATTGTTGCAGGCAAAGATCCTTGATTATGCGGCACGTTTTCTTAAAAAATGCGATGGAATATGTGGGATATTTATGCAATTTTATGCGATGAAATTGCGGGAACTTGCAAAAATTGCGGGAACATGCAAAAACTGCGGTTTGATGAAAAAGAGAAAAAAATGATTCCCCCCAACACCCTGCTTTTCGATGATGTTCATGTCCCGTAAATACGTCACTTCGTAACGTTCCCACGGCAACAGGGGAAAATGGCTGCTCTTGTGTGAAGTAAACGCAACATTTTTCAACTTTCTGCTAAGATATATGTGACTTTTTTGCAACGAAAATGCGGGGATTATGAAATCATGCAAGCCCCGGATATTTTGCGCGGAAATTGGGAATTTATGCGGCGAAAGTGCGGCGTATTTGAAAAAATGCGGACTTTGGCTGATTATGCATTGAATTATGCGATTGCATAATCGCGTTTTTCTGGAGGGACTGACTCTTTACTCCACTTTTCTTCCTGTTTCCAAAACAAACCTCTCTCTCTCTCTCTCTCTCTCTCTCTCTCTCTTTCCTCTCTCTCTCTCGCCGTGGGGTCAAATATCAAGCTGCTCCACTTACTTACTTACTTACTCCACAAACATGAAGTTTGAAGGAATGATGTTATTGCAAAAACAACCAGCAGTAACCAGGTTACTGTGTTTTTAAAAGGTGTATTCTCTCCAGCATTACTGTATTACCACTGTACTGATTGTTTGGCTTCATTTTCCTCGGGAGGTCATCTGTGGTAGGCTGAGGTTTCCTGGTGCCTCATCTAGCTGAGTCATTATCTCACATGACATTACACTCAGTTTTGGTTAGAGCCAAAACAAAAACAGCACTCTTGTCCACATCACTAATCTATAAATAAATAGCTTTATATTTCTGCTTCTGTGGATTTTCGGGGGGAGTCAGAAGTTTCTAACAGACTTTGTGAGTTTGTCTGCACTTTACAGACTGCTGTTCAGCTGTGGAAACAAAATGATTTTGACTTCTTTAAGCAACTTTTTCACATTTTAGTATTTAGTATTTCCGGTTTTAATCTGACTGCATGTGAGATATGTAAAAAAATTAAATAAAAAAACATGTTTCAAGCATACCCCGGCCCTTGGACTCACAGCTGGAAACACTTTACATGAACTATAACACAACAACGTTTGCCTTTAAGCTCTCACAGCACTTGTCAAACCCGTCCAACTGTGCACAAACAAGGTTTTTGGGCTGGAGATCCCACAGGGTCAAAGGTCAACAGATTGAAATTGCTGATATGAACTGAAGATAACTCTGTCAACCCTTGTACCTGAACTGAACTAGACTCTGCTTAACTAGTAACATAATAACGGAACCCTTTTTGTGTAGAAATATATTCATTCTCGTTAGAATTAAAACTATATTTGCATTTTAGAAGCCATAGCAGGCTGTTGGCTATGTGACAACTCAACACACGGGACAAGAGAAAATACGCTTCAAAATGGATATATCTAATTGAAAGGTTCCTACACTAATGAAATATTATCAAATATGGCAGGTAGTTTTATCATGTACTCATAGATACTCCAGATCAAGCTAAAACACAAATCCTAGATGTTCTTAAAGTGTGTGAATGAAACAGCTGTACCTCTTTATCACCCTCCTCTTTTTCTTCCTGCATGGTACCAAGTGCAACTCTGGATTCCACAGGCGGGGCAGTTCGGTCTCTTTCTACCCCAGCAGGTGCTCTCTCTAGTGGGGAGGACTGGTCTGGACATGCCATGGGGAGAGGATCTGGCTCCCGCTGGGCCAGCCATGTTTCCAGTTGTGCATGAGGAACCTGTGGAGAAAGGTATAAAGGGGGGATTTGTAAGAGCCTCTGGTAAATACAAACTGTAGGTAGCAAAAGGGAAACAGCTAAAATGTGATTACCCTTGAAGGGTAACTTTGTTTGTTTTCAACGTGGACCCTATTTTCCTATGTTTTTGTGTCTGAGTGACAGATGGGAACAACAATCTTTGAAATTGGTCCTGTATTCAGCAAGACCGCTGCAGTCGGCAGCGGCGAAACAAGCTACAATATAAGTAGGGCAATTGTGCACCTTCCATTTACGTTCACAAAAGTGCTTGTTTTGCCACTGACAGGCTCCGATTATTATTGTAAGTGTCTGACAACATTAGGGAAAGGATTTCTATGGAAGTCTACCTTTCTGTTAAAGAGTAAGATCCTTTTTTTAAACATAAAAACATCCGCGAAATTGAGTTCGCTAAAAAGACCAGACTCCATGTAAATAAACAGTCAAAGTCGACAGAAACACAATAAGTTCAACTAGTTCTGGTTGAAATAAACAGCTAACATATTTAACAAATAAAAATATGTGTGTATATATGTTGGCTCTATACACGCTAAACGTTTTTTTTTTTAATGGAGTCTGGTGGATTTATAGTGCGTTCCATTTACTGTACCTCGGAACTCGGAAGCCAAAGCTGGAACCTGGGTTAAAAATAACCAATTCTCCAATTAAAATGAATCTTTGTTTGAGTGATCTGATATTGATTAATAAAATCCCAAAATCGATAATTTTATATATATGTAATATGTTAATATCATGTTAGTCCTGTTAAGTAAAAAGTACTTTAAACAAACTTCTTGGGGTTCAATTCTTAATGTAAACATTAACCTGGTGCACTATAACAAATATATATATATATATATATATATATATATATATATATATATATATATATATATATATATATATATATATATATATATATATATATATATATATATATTGCTTCTCACTTGTACAAATTACAGCATAAGATCTAGCATAAGCATCTATTTTATATCCAAGCAAAATTGGTATCGTAACTGAAATTTCCCTAACCTAACTGATATCGAATCGGAAATGTAATCGTATCGGGACCTTGTGAATCGGAATGGAACCGATTTGGGAAAACCATTGGCGATACCCAGCCCTATAAATGGAGATGGAAATAGACATGTGTTCCAACCTGTAGTCTGTCAAGAGAGCGGACCCAGCCCAGCAGCCTTCGTGACGTGAAGAACCTGTCCAGGTCCACACTCTTGGGGTGCAGGTCTTGGCCGTCCTCCAGGCGGTTGCGGAGGTTGTGGAACTGCGTCTGGGTCAGCGCCGAGGTGGGACCCAGGATCATCTCCTGTGTCATGTAGGGCTCCAGTCCCACGTCAACCCACACTCCAACCAGGCTGAGCAGGATGGCCATCTGGATAAGGCCCTCCGTGAAGTATTTCTTTAGGTACAGCATGGTGTTTGGTACGTCAGAGGACGTGCAAAGGGTCCAGAGCTTAGCCCAGTCCCCACCACAATGAGTGTCTCTTCTGTCTTTGTGTCCGTGGGCAAAGTGTTAAGTCCCTGTATGTTCTGTACGTAACTACTGATCTCCCTGAGGAAGGAGAGGGGCTCCAAAAAATTTACTTTATTTTTTCACCCCTTAAACTATGATAAAAAATTGCTCTGGTAGGGACTTTATGATGTAGAACCAGACACTACACGGTTCCACAAAACTGCTCTGTTCGAGCTGCTCAGTGCAAACGTTTAGAAGGAGGAACTCTTCAAAAACAAAGATTGATACGTTCCGAGGTTCATCCAAAACCTGTTGGTCTTCATGGACACTTCCCAAACGTTTCTTCCTGTGAAGAACGAGAGAAACTTGCTTCAGAGAAGAGTGACTGACTACACAGGCCAAATATTACACAAGTTATAGCAAATATCATTTGTGATGTACTTCATGTACTTCAATTATTGTGCTAATTGTTATTAACATGTTTTACTGCTACTAAACTGCTTACTACAGCTCATCTTTTTGTCATCTTTTTTTATTGTCTTTTAACTTAATTTTATTTATTCACATTTCATTTTAACTGTCCCTTTAAGGTGCCCCATCTTCTATTTTCACTATTACAATATGCATGTATAAATGTGTATATGTATTGATTCATATGCCCTTTTGTTTCTTCTGTCAAAGCACTTTGTAAACTATTGTTTTTAAAAGTGCTATACAAACAATGTTATTATATTATTATATTTCTATAACAGCTATTAGGGATGTAACAATGCATCATGAATCGGTTAAATATCGACATAAATGTGTAAAGATTGCAACCAGCTGAGATAAAAAATGAATCGCAATGCAATTTTTAAGCGGCCAAGGGCGTACTCTACTTTTGATTTCACTTGTTTGACTTCAGCCGTCACTACGTCTTCTTAGTTTATGTATTTGAAAATATTTTTTTTTCTATTCATTTAGTTATTTTGATGTGGGATTTGTTTTTAAATCTAACTATAATTTTTTTGTATTTCATTTTTGCTATTTAAGATAAAACACATTCTCAGTTGCACTTGTGATAAGAGGACACATCTGTTGGTTTTCACAGTTAATATAAATAAAGGAGCATTTTTCAGTCATTTTTGTCTGCAGCTCATTCTGTTAAAAAGAAATTGTGTGCTAACTTAAAATCGTTAATCGTATCGAAACTGCAGTTAACAAAAACTAATCTTGCCTTGTCAGTGCAGCCAACTGCATACAGTTTATGTGCAGAGGTAAGATAGACACACACACACACCCAAACACACACACACAGGGCAGTATCACCACCCTCTCTCTCTCTCTCTCTCTCTCTCTCTCTCTCATAAGTTCGACCCACTTCTAGAAAGGGCTTGGTAACCACCTGCCTGCCCAACACTGCAGCCACATGATGTAATTGCCAGTGTTTGTCTGGAAAACCCCTCTCCTGTCTCCTCCCTCCCTCCCTACCTCCCTCCATGCTGTTGTAACCTGTTTACAGAAGTGGCAGTGGAACAGCTGACTGTAACTTGTCAGCACCACCATAAGACCCAGGGATATAAAAACAATACAGAATGCTTTGATTCATAGTTCAGTGTAGTGTCACCGTATCCTCTTATACAAGAATCTTATCTTGCACTGTGTGGTTTGGAGGAAATTTGGGTCTGATGTAACATTACATGTATGACATAATAATAATAATAATAATAATAATAATAATAATAATAATAATAATAATAATAATAATAAATTGAATTTTTATAGAAAAAGTGAATTATCTCACATGGCTTGGTCAATTCTTTAAAAAACCTAATTGTTGTCTTTTGTTGTTGCTTTTCTCTGCTTGCATGTCGTTCCTGTCAGTGTTGTTGCTGTTGTTGTGTTATAATGAACTGTCAGATGGACAAAGACAATGTCCCATCTTCGTTGACAATAAAGTTGAATTCTATTCTACTCTAGTAGTGTAAAACTCATGTGTATATTATGTATTATGTATATAAACTAGCAGGCTACGGTATAATAGTGCAGCCTACTGTGTTGTTTAACAGGCTGCTATTGCATGTAATTAATAGTGATGGATGAAGTATTCATGTTACTCAAACTACTGAAGTATTAGCAGTAACATGTACTTAAAAAAACTGTGTGTTGTGGGCACACTGTTATATATTGGATTTATGTGTAAGTAGCATTTTATTGTCGTAATTGGTGGAAGTCAATGTGAAATATTTTAAATTTTAAATTGTACAATCTATTTAAAAGCTGTCACATAAGTGTAGTGGAGTTAAAGTAGCAGACAATGGAAGTACTTAATTAATGTACAGATCGGTTCAATGCTTTTTTTGATCATTCCACCACTAGCTGTCAAGTACTGTCATACACAACTGTGCCTTGCATTAATATTAGGCTCTAGTATTATTGTATCATGTTCCCTGAAGGGAACACGAAGGAGGAGCAACAGGTTGCACAATTTGTTGATACTGACCTGATATAGCTGTAACACAGTTATGAGTTCGGAAATATCACGCAACATTTTGACAACACAGAAAACACTGCGATGCCCTGCTGACAGTAAACATGGCTCTATATGGGCTGTTAGAGGAACATTACGGGGATATTACAGGGATTCCCCACGCCATTTCACACTGACATCAACTGCTGCTGAACAACATTTAACACAGCGTGGTCAATACTTCATACCGCTTACATTTGTTAAGAAGACTATAAGAATGTCATAACTATGTGTCTTACCAGCTCAGAGCGTAGCCCGGTGTGTCACACTGTCCCGGTTTCTGTCTCTCTGTCTCTGTTCTGGGCACGCGAGGTGGTGAGACTACTTAAAGCCACACCCACTGATGACGTTTAGCAGCTCCTCCCTGGAAAACAAAACATGGTTGTGTGTGTGTGTGTGTGTGTGTGTGTGTGTGTGTGTGTGTGTGTGTGTGTGTGTGTGTGTGTGTGTGTGTGTGTGTGTGTGTGCGTGTGCATGTGTGTTGCATTTAGAACCCTACTAAAGTAAAAGTACTGAGGCATTATCAGCTTGGTTTATGGTAAAGTAAAAGCAGTGATTGTGCAGTAACATCAGTCAAATGTTCCCTGTGATGATATTTTATTACATGTGACCAGTGATTTATTTCAGTAAAAGTACTAATACCACACTGTAAAAAATACTCTGTTACAAGTAAAAGTCCTGCATTGAAAATGTTACTTAAGTAGAAGTATGTAAGTAAGTATCATCAGGAAAATGTAGTTAAAGTACTCAAAGCAGAAAAAACTCTCACATTTTAGAAACTGGAAATGATCCAAACGGTTCTGTGGTTAATCGGCTACTCATCTCAGCTGGACTTGTAGGCCGTTATATTGTTGGGTAGTTAAATTTATATATAAAAAAAAATTGTATCATATAAACACATGTTTTGTGTGCAAAAATCTTACTTTGTTAAGTAGGCTAGTACAGTAGTAGTAACTAAAAGCTGTCAGATGAGTGTAGTGGAGTAAAAAGTACAATATTTCTCTCTGAAATGTAGCGGAGTAGAAGTAGAAAGTGGCATGAAAAGAAAAGACTCAAGTTAAGTAGTACTTCAAATTTGTACTTAAGTACAGTTTGTGAGTAAATGTACTTAGTTACATTCCACCACTGTATATACATTATGAATTAATAATCATGAAGCATCCATGTTAGAGCAACATGCTACTCTGTAGCTCTTAACTAGAGTTAGTTTAGTCCAGTGGTTCCCAACTGAGGGCTTGTGTGTAATGTGTAATAAATAAATAAAGTATGTCTTCTTCTTCTTGTCCATAAAAGATGAGAAGAGCAGATTGTCATAAACAATAATTTACTGTATAGTGATGTGATGCCTGATCCAGCACCATTCGTTAGATGAAGACCATACGATGCAGGTGAATGCTCGGAAAAGCTAGTAAGTGGACCTTTGAGCCTAAATTATTTTATATTGTGACAATAATAAGAGCATTTTCATGAACACGAATTGAATTGAAGTCAGTCTTCGGCATTACATATGAGCCGTTTGTGTCCATTTGAACTAGTCACTACTACTACTACAGTCATTGTTTATAGGAATTAAATGTATTTCGGTTTTGCTATGTGTCTGTCCATTGACTTGCACATACATACCAGTACTAAACACTTGCACATACATGCATACTGTCATGCATAACGCTTCCTAACTTTAGCATGGAAATTATATAGTTTGGTCCTAACTCAATTTTGAGTGACTGTAACTTTGGCTTCAGCTAGCTAGCAGATAGATAGATAGATAGATAGATAGATAGATAGATAGATAGATAGAGTCCATATACACCACATTACAGCATTCTTGTTTTATTTAGAAAAGACCTTTTTAAATAATTGTAAATACCAGCATTTGGCAAAGACATGGTGAGTCAAAATTGAAACATTTAGCTGGATGGAAGGCAACATGGAACATTAAGGAATCATCACGGTTAAAATGAGTTAAACGTGCACTGTCATACAGAAATGTTCTTCTATTAATTCGGTGAATTAATTTATGAGTTACAAAATAGACCCAAAAGCATTTCTTTCTGCTCAGGTTGAAGTGCTTAAGTGATGCAAGGCCAACAACAAACAACCATGTTCCCTGCTTCGCTCTGGATAAGGACATCAGCTGAATGTCTAAAACATCATTCAAACTACTATGGCACATAACCACCTAATAGGGCTATTTGTTTCTGGATTTAAAATAAAAAAAAAATGCACACATCAAAACAAAAGCTGGCATCCTCTGCATCTTAACAAATGCTTTGGACAGAAAGACTTGTTATAGTGGAAGACACCCTGCAGCCAGTTTTACAAACTTGGATTAGACGGCGGTCAGGAGGAATCTGTCTGAAAATAATACAGAAGGAATACAGGATGCAGAGGTTACCACATATACAGGTGTCTTAAACAAGCAATACAATGCACGGTACCAACAACAGGCAGCTAGTATACAATTTTAATCAGTCAAATACCTTCACTCAGCTTTCCATGTTCAACATGATTTGCTATTAAATTGCTGAAAACCCATTTTTACATGTAGTGGTCCCTAAATGTTCGTTAGCTCATAAAAACAACACGGTATGTCTTTTTTAAAGTTTTTCTCAAAAAAAAAAAAAAACAGCTGTCCATCATGTCTACACAGAAGTGTTTCATATACAAACACTAGTGTCCGAAGTGTTATGTGTTAATGTTAATGTAATGGGTGTGAAGGTCTAGTTGGAGGTGATTTTGGACTTTTCAGACACTCATCATTACAGATGAAAATTTATAAATAATAAGACTGAGAGTCTTCAGCCATGCTAGCGGCACTGTGTATTTAGGCCTAGCGCTGCTGTATGCTAAATGCTAAATTCAGAACGCTAGCATGCTCACAGTGACAATGCTAGCGTGCTGATCTTTAGCAGCTTATGTTCAGCATGTTCACCCTCTTAGTTTAGCTTGTTAGCATACGCATGCATCAGTGTCATAGTCGAGTCACCGACCGCCGAGTCCGAGTCAAGTCTGGAGTGCCCAGTGTTCCAGTCCAAGTCACCAAAGAGGACTCTGAATCGAGTCACCATTGCCTGAGTTTGAGTCCAAGTCCAAATAGCGACTCGACTTGAGTACTCCATCACTGGCTATTACGCATAAAAATGGTCAGAAACTTTAGCCAAATTCCAATTTCATAAATCCTCGAGTCATCAGTGTGCGATTCCAAGTCGAGTCAAGAGTCCAGAGTGTAGCAACTCGATTCCGAGTCCCCGCATCGCCCCAAACTGCTACAACTATTATTTCTAGTCATAGTTCCATTATCTTTATTGTAACTAAAACTACCACTGTTCATCATTCCAACTGCTATAATTATTATGAATCATATTTGCTCTATATTTGTATATCTGTATCAGTATCTGTATCCACAAAGAGCCTGGGTCTGTCCAAGGTTTCTGCCTAAGAGGACGTTTTTTTGTCGTACCAAATGCTTGCTTGGGGGAAATTGTTGGGTCTTTGTTATAGAGAGTAGATATAGATAGGGAGTGTGGTCTAGACCTACTCCATCTGTAAAGTGTCTAAATTTAAATATAGTATGACCTGGTGATCGTGCTAGAAATGTTTTGCCAACAGATGTTAAGATATTTCATGGGTCGAGTCCATGTTCACCCTCTTAGTTTAGCAGGTTAGCATACGCATGCATCAGTGTCATAGTCGAGTCACCAACCATCGAGTCCGAGTCAAGTCTCAAGTGCCCAGTGTTCCAGTCAAAGTCTAAGTCACCAAAGAAAGAGTCAGAGTCCAGTCACCATTATCGGATTCCGAGTCCGAATCGAGTCACGAGTCCAGAGAATAGCGACTC
Source organism: Perca schrenkii (assembly GCA_025617405.1). Lineage (NCBI taxonomy): Eukaryota > Metazoa > Chordata > Actinopteri > Perciformes > Percidae > Perca > Perca schrenkii. The sequence continues at coordinate 29,359,970 of CM046801.1, read as the reverse complement.
GATGGTGATCGTGCTAGAAATGTTTTGCCAATAGATATTGAAATATTTCATTGGATAATTAAAAACTTTGACCGAATGGTGCCTGTCTAAGACAAGTCAGAGGATCAGTAATGTCAATCGGCTTCTTCCTCTGGGCACCATACATATCATCATCGTAGTTCATTCAATATCTGTGGGGATAATTCAGTTTGGACCAGAGCGGTTGACTGACCAACATTGCCATCCCCGAAGCCACATCGCTAGCATGGCTAAAAACAGAGAAAATTACAAAGTACAGTGTTAGCACAGCGACCAACACACTTTATTGTGGTAATTTAACAAGTTATGAAGGAATTAAGGGTAAATTCAAAGTTATTAATTTGCTCCAGTATGGCTTCTCCCAGTTTACAGCACTGGACGAACAGCAGTGGAAAGACTGTAGCCCTAATGGGCAGCTCTATCAGTGAAGACTTTTATTCTGGATAAATACAGGCTTAGAAATTTGGTAACTGAAATGTTTTCATCTAAAACAGGGATTTGTTTCCTTTACATATCTGCTCCTGTCGGTCCTGTATCAACTCTGTCAGATTGAAGGAGCTTATTCTTCATATAAAACCTCCCATTTCCTTCTAATTTCACCTCATTTAAACATTGAAGTAACTTTTCAATGGAATGCACACTATTGTAAACACTTAATGAAAATGGAATTCATTTGAAGTCAGTCAATGCAGGTCAAGTTAGTTCAATACCACAAGAGTGTTCCGATTCTGCTCCTGCCTAAAGTGCAAAAACCGATCAGGGATGACTTGATCATTTGTTTGTTAGGATGATTTTTATGTTTTTCATCTGTCCTCTTCCCATCGGACCAGAGAACAGGTCTCTTCCTGCCGATTAGTTCTTTTTACCTGACTCTTTCGTTCTACTTCATTTTTCGTTTTGTTCTTCCACTTTCCCTGCAGTAATTCTCCTATGTTTTTCCTCTCCTCTTCCATTTCCACTCCACCATTAACTTATCTTGCCATTTCTTTCAGATGGAACCCAAACTACCTCCCACCCCTCTACCTCTGTCTCTCTAGGACCCAGCCTCCTGTTCCTGTCCCAGGGCCTCTAACAGGAGTCCCATGGGCGTCCTCTTCAGACCGATGCTCTCCAGTTTGTTCTCCAGCTTGTTCTTCAGGCTGCGCAGCCTCACCGACGCATGGACCAGAACCACTGTGAAGGAGCGAGACACACAGAGGGATGAAGGAATACGTTCATAAAGGTTAACTGAGCTCACACAGGTCTCAAATTACCTCCATTTCTCAAATACTTGCTGAACCAAAAATGTGGTAAGAACCTGGCACTAATCATTAATCGGCATTAAAGTTATATAAAGACACTTTCCCAATGGACAAAAAAAAACACTAATATCTGGCTTCTGTCTGTCATCTCGGCCACAAATTCTGTCCATCTCCTCCCAAGCAGCGCTCGGACATCGTTCCAAATTAGTCAGCATCGAGTTTGAAAGATAGACTGAATTAGTAACAGAAAAAAGAATTAACCACGGTAACATTTTCACTGGCCTCCAACCGTGTTTTCCAGCGCGTTTGTGACGTTGAATGTGACACACCAAAAAAAAGAACAGAAAGGCATACTCATCTACTGGCAATGGGAAAGGAGTCTGTCGCATATTTTTAGCAGGTTCACCGGCGTTTAAAAACCCTGCATATACATATTTATACATATATTTTCGTAAAAAAAGGGTATTAGAGAGAGGTCTTTATTTTAAAAATGCGTGCGTGCGTGTGTCCTGTCTTACTCATTATAGGGAAGGCTATCCCAAACAGGAACACGGCCACGTCTCCCAGCACCGATATCAAGAGGTAACTGGCCAAGAGAATGGCAAACACAGAGATTGATGGGTGGTTTCTACGGAAACGACGAACTGGAGCTTGGTTCTCAGCAACCCAGACAAAGCCCAGGAATATCAAGGTGACCACCATTGCCCCGACCAGCAACTGGAAGGGCTGGAAATACCTGAAAGAAGAGACAAAGGAAATGTGTTCGTATTGTCAACAGTTGTCATGTGCAGATCCAAACCATGATATATCTTCTTCCTTGTGTAACATAGAGCTCCATTGTTGTTAAAAACAAATTGAGCCACACTGTTGCACTTTAGTTTATTTGATTTAAGAGTTAGCTACCGTTTTTTTTCAACCTGGACCTTGATTCCAGTATTAAGCAAGATCGCTGCAGTCGGCAGCGGCGACACAAGCTGCAATGTAAATTAGTAGGGCAACAAACGTGTTCGTTTTGCTGCTGACAGTCTCTCAGATTAATATTCTAAGTGTCTGACAACATTTGGAAAGGATTTCTAAGGAGGTCGACCTTTCTGTTAAAGAGTAAGATCCTTTTTTTAAACACAAAAAACATCCGCGAAATTGCGTTCGCTAAACCAACCAGACTCCACGTAAATGAACAGCAATTTTAGCATTGTAAAATACACTTTATTCAAAGTCAACAGAAACAAAATAAAACTTTGAAAAGCCGTTTTGGGTCGTCTTTCCACTTTTCCAACCATCACATCTCTAGTTTTGGTTGAAATACATCTCTAGTTTTAGTTGAAATAAACACATAATTTACCGATTTACATGTCAAAATATGTAGGCTCTAGTTACACTTCAATAACTTTAGTCCCACATGTACATTCTTTACTAACTGGAGTCTTGCAAAGTGAGACAAACTACTCTCTTAAAGTTTCACTGCATTAAAGACTGTTGAACAAACTCAAAGACATGTAGATAAGACATTACTGATTCTTTTTTCATTACTGATCCACCATTGTACTGGCATGATTCTAATATTCTAATAAGCAAAAGGCTAACGCTAGGCTAATATCAGATTAATGCCATCATAGTGTTAAAATAAGTCTTAAAAAAACACTGACAGATAGCCGACTTCAATAACTTCATAATCCACATACGGCAACAAATGCTGCGTATGCCATACACATTTAGCTACGGCCGCCAAACAGGCTACACGGTTGTTTTGCCAAAGTTAAATTGCATGTTTCCATTATGAGGAAGTCAAACTTGCGGTTCCTGTCATAAGTCTGCTAAGGTGGTTGTAAACTGCCGTGGCCTGCTTGTCTGGTCCTCTGGTAACGTTAGCAGTTAGCATGTCGCCGTTAGTCAGGACAAGTCGGGATCACTTCACTGGCTGTCTCAATGGTTTTTGCGAGTACCCAACTCGAGTACCCTATATAATTCAATGTGAGTACGAAGAAAATTAGCCAACTCAGCGTCCTTTTGGGCTCTAAGCTGTCTCCATCTTTCAAATACATCTCCAATATTTTCCGGGTTTTGTTACGTCTCTGGTCATGCAACTGTTTAGAAACACTGAGGTTTTTTAGGTCGGGTAGAATCCATCTCAGTTGACCCCGTTGTTTGTTTGCTGCCTCAATGGCTGTACTACAGCTGTAGCGTGATGCGTTTTTACAGGTAACCCGGCTTCACTGTCAAAATGGTCAGTTGATACCAATACACAGGCACGAAAATTACAAAGGAGAAAATGCTGACGTTGTTAGAAAAGATAGTATTTCAACTTAGCAGGTTTCCTTAATATCTGATGACATATTGTGGTCATTTTTGGATTTAATACAGTAAATATATTACATATTGCACCTTTAAGTATATTTTAATATTAATTAAAAGTGTTGTACTTTGACTTAAGTAAACATTTGAAAGCAGGAGTATGTCTAGACTGTGGTATTAGGCCTGCTATTACTGAAGTAAAAGATCTGAGTACTTCTTCCACCTCTGTTTAACAGACACGCAGCAGTTTACTGTACAGAGGGGAGTGAACATTTGTGAACCATCATTTGCAGAAGGTAGGGGGCCTATTGCACTACTTTTTTGTTGCATTGTTGTTATTTCTGTGGGCACAGAGCTACATTTTATATTCTGAATATTTAGTCTGTTCTCTGGTTAAACTGTGTGGATGCTGCGACTTCCGGGATTGCTCCGGTGCCGCCGGAAATTCCATCGTCTGTCCTTTTTTTCGGCCAGATGTCCGTTACCTTCCGCTTTCTTTGTGTTGTAATTTTAAACTCCGGTGGATTTCTGAGGACTATGGTTAACTGCTCCTCGGATCTCTGCAGGGTAAATCCAGACAGCTAGCTAGACTATCTGTCCAATCTGAGTTTTCTGTTGCACAGCTAAAACAAACTTTGAACATACACACATTCCACCAAAACAAGTTCCTTCCCGAGGCTATTTTGCAGCGGCACCGTGGCTCCATCCGGCTCTTAGCGCCAACCAAGACGATTGTGGGTTTAAAGAAATGGCAATAAACCAGAGCACGTTTTTCTCCTATCCCAGAATGCTGTGTGGACTCGCCAGACCCTCCTTTTCATAGCTGTGGTGGGAGGGTCTGGCAATGCGAGACTATTTGGGAGGAGACGGCTCGTTCTCACTGCTGTTGGTAATGTAAACACACATAATAAGATCACATAAAAGAGACAGAAAGAAAGAGAGAGAGAGAGAGCAGATAGTTTGTTTGTTATCTGCAAATTATATCATAATTATCCTGTGTACTTGTCTTATTATATCAAATGTATTTACTCATTGTTGTTGTTTGTATGTATGTTTGTTCTTATTCTTTGGCAATACAGATGTATTCATTTTGTCATGCCACCAAAGCAAATGAAACTGAAACTGAAATTGAAAATTGAGAGAGAGAGAGAGAGAGAGAGAGAGAGAGAGAGAAAAAAAGAAAGAAAGGGGGGGGGGATGACCACGTCAGAATAATGAAACTTACCCCACTAAAAGAAGGAGGCCCAGGGCGGACACGAGGTAATTGCTCTGGTAGTACAGCAGGTTGTTGATGATGCGGTTGTTCCAGCGGTCCAGGTCGCGCACATCGGGCACTGCGAACCGGGCCGAGCACAGCAGAAAATCATCCAGGCTGCGGAGGGGTGGCGGCTGCACGCCTGCCATCTTTCCTTAACGATCATAAACTCGATTTCCCACAATGCAACGCGGAGGGGAACGGGCGGGCGCAAGGGGGTGTGTGCATGGATGTATTAAGAGAACGGGTGTGTGTCAGTCACGCAGTTACTGGCCAGGCGCGTTCCCGAGCTTTGAGAATGCGCTTTCAGTCCCACAGCAATTATTAGTGAAATATAGCAATACTTTTTGTACCACTGACTCTTAATATGACTCGTTCATAGCGTGTTTTGGTCGATTCACTTGAAGTCATTTAAGGTAGGCTATTTAACACAATTCATTCACAATATGACTGATGAAGGGAATAATAGTTCTTACTCGTCAGTCTGATTGCCTGTAGCCCAGACCAGTGGTTCTCATACTGTTTTCAATAATGTAACCCATTTGAAATATTTTTTAAGCCAAGTACCCACTGACCAGCGCAACACCTTTTTTGGTAGAAAAAAAAAGAAGCTATAAAGAGGTACTGATTCACTATCAGTGTTGGATTTAATAAACAATTACCATGTAACGGAAGAACACTATTTAGAATCAATCATCATGTATTCATAATTCTCATTAGTAGGCCTACTCATTAGTTTTTCATCAGTATTACTCATCATGTATTATAATATTTACGAAATATAAGTGATATTTTTTGGATTTACATTTAAAAAAAATCTCACTCAGTACTCCAATGTACCCCTGTTTGAGAAACACTGGCATAGACCAGGGGTTTTCAACGTTTTTTAGGCCAAGGACCCCTTTGTTGAAAAAGAGACGGAGCAGGGACCCCCCTACTACATATATTTATATTGTATAATATTGAGTTGCATATTAAACTGGACCTACAACAAAGTGTAGGGCGTCCTAAAGCCTTTACACATACATTTGTATGGTGCATACAATACTAATTGTTGGCATATTCATATATTTATACATCATGTTTTAATGTTAAAATGTGGCACAGTAAATCCTTAAGCTTAACTGTATCTGTGGATGGCTACCTTATGGCTAGCTTAGCTGTAGGCCAGTAAGCCTATCATCAATGTTTTGTACATAAAAAAAATAATTCTTTAATACTAATATGTTGGATTCATGTTAATGTATATTTTCAGAAATAGTTAATTTTTTTTTTAAACCATTGAACAATAATTTGACGGCCCATCTGAAGTAACCCCCTAGGGGTCCCATACCCCCTGTTGAAGATATCTGGCCTAGACTATATTGCATGTTATTTCATTTAGGCTAATCACATTTTAGTCTTTAATAAACGGATACAACAGCAACCATGGTTGCAATATTTTTCAAAATCCTTCCCTTTCAAAAAATGAGTTAATTATTTATAACCAACGCATTATCATGAGAAAACAAAAGATTATTTCCTCTTATTATGCTAAGTTTATCAGTGGGTCATTTCATACACTTCGGTCAAGCAGCCATCGCTCGCATTTCAAACTGTAGTGCAGCCATAAAAGTATTCAAACGGCTCAGATCGAGCTCACCATATAGAAATTATACATAAATATATATTTATGGTATATCTCTGAATTAAGTTAAAATGCTCGTCAGAGATCTCCTCAACTCATGTATCAGTCATTGTCAGAAATGATTATTGTTTTACAGCAACCCAAAAATCAAAGAATACATTTCCCTCACAATTTAGTGGTATTTTCTTTTTCATTTATAAGGAACACAGGTAATATGTTTATACGTTTTGTAAATATAACCCAATTAATTTTTATTCCACATGTAGGCCTATTTTGTAACACCTTTTATTGAAAACCGGACGTAGTTATACGTGTATCCTTTCGCTCACTTCACCATCTCCAGTCGTGCCAAATGCATGCTCTCTGGGGAATTGTTGTGTCTCTGTAAGTTATAGTGTGGTCTAGACCTGCTCTATCTGTAAGGTGTTCTGGGGTAACGTCTGTTATGATTTGACACTATTTCAAATGGGATTGAATGCCCCTAGTCTCGCTTTGCCAGACCCTCCTCCAAAGCGCGCTGAAGGAGGGTCTGGCTCCTCCACATAGCATTTGGGGATGGGTGGAAAACGTGCTCTGGTTTAATGGCATTTCTTTAAGCTAAGCTAAGCTCCGCAGAGAGCTGCTGCGAGAGATTGGACAGATAGTCTAGCTAGCTGTCTCAAGTTACCCCGCAGAGAATTTCCAGCGGCACCGGAGCAATCCCGGAAGTCAAGGATATACTCTAGAATGCCCCTAACCTGTTTGTTTCGGTTCATTTAGGTTATTGTGAAAGCTGTCAGTTGAACTCGGTACGGTTGGTGGTGTGAAAGCAAAGCAGACCAACCCCAGGTCTATGTGAGAGTAGAAAGGTGTGTGTGATTTTAGCATGAAATCAAAAGCTCACTAATAAATCCATCTGCTGATCGTTAACTGTCGAGGAGTAAGCAATCTTAGAAGTGATTTGGCTAAGCAAAACCATTATGGTAACCATCATTTCAGTGAAACAGTTGCCTGTCAGTGCAGGCGACTGTGTGTGAAACAATGCATCTGTATCTGTTTTTCATTGGTCAGACCAAGAACAAAATAATCTGAACTACTGGTTTAGTCAAGAGATCACAGCCTATACTTTGATGTTGACCATTCTTCTTTAACATATGTTGCATGTCCCCCAATTTTATAGGAGTGCAATAAATTGCTGTAAAGTCCATTTAAGCAGGATGCTTCCTTGTCGCCTTATATAACCCCCAAATGAGCCTTTTGTCAAACCAAGTGACCAATAGGTCAAGGGTTTTCCTGATCCAGCTGTGATCCAGGTGCTCCCTTATTAGCCAAAATGCCTCTCTGGTTAGCTCAGTGCCACTCTGTTGTGACCTGAAAGCAAATTGAAACCTAAATTGGAGTACGGTGTTGGTGCCAAAGTCTACTTCTCCATCAGAATGTACTGTAAGACCAAGCCTGTCTCTTCTGTGCTGTTAAACCTTAATCCAACGTTAGCATAACCATAAACAGAGTGAAATTACTTATTACTCAGCATCCCACTTTCTAATAAATGTGTGTAGTAAGTCTGTTTCTTGCTCAAACCAGCTGTAAGAGGAGACAAAACATGTTATTATTAACATTTTGTATTGGAAAGAGTGATTTGTACTTTAAGATGAATGAGTATTGTGTGTGCTGCATCTGCATATGCAGGCTGATGGCACCCTAACCCACTGCAGAGGAGGCCCCTATATTCCCCAGTCCTTTGCACGCCACTAGCCATGTTTTCTTATTAAAACTATAAGGCTGATTTTATTCAATATTTTCATTATTGTCAACAACTTCCAACACCGTCTCTCAATACCCTCTGACTTCCCTACCCGGTCTGTGGCTCTCTGACCCATCACCCAAAGCCATTGGTTCCTACTGAAGACATAAATCTTTAAAATGCCTCACAAATATATTTTTCCTTTAAATAAATAAAAAAAAAACAGCTGGTCACTGTTACTAACACAATGTTACTCAAACAGGTAGAAATAGTGCATTTATTGGGGACCATTTTCCAAGGCGGATTAATTCAAGCTTGTGGGCATTTATGACAGGTAGGCTATATCTGGCGTTAAATCAAAAATAAACTATGGGTCAACATGTCACTCAGTGTAGTAGTGTGACTTACTGATGCATTTTAAATAATAGCCTGTTGATATGCTAATTGACTATTAGGTTTGGATACATTGTTGATTTAGATCTTTATATCGAATTTGTTGAAAATGTAAAAAAAATAAAGAATACCACAGCCCTGTCATTTAACATCAAGAACATATGGTGACCTGTTAATCATAGCCGCCGAAGGAGCAGAAAGACCTTTGGGGACTATTTCTCGAGGCGGATTAATACACACTGGTGAGCATTTATGACAGGTAAGCTATGTGTGGGGTTAAATCAAAAATAAACTACAGGTCAACATCACTCAATGTAGTGTGACTTACTGATTCATTTTAAATAATAGCCTATTGATATGCTAAGGCTATCCGGTTTGGATACATTGTTGATTTAGATCTTTTTATGGAATTTGTTGAAAATGTAAAAAAAAATAAAAATAAAGGAAATCACAGCCTTATCATTTAACATCAAGAACTATATGGTGGTGACCTGTTAATCACAGCCTCCGAAGGAGCACAAAGACTTTTATTGTGAAAGGCCAGAGAGCGAGAGGCGGGAGCGCGCTCTGCTGTACAGTCTCCTGTGGGTTTTTTATCCGGTTGGCTGCTGCGGGAGCGGGCTCGCGCCCGGGCGGCTCCGTAAAAGAAAAAAAAAAGGAAAAAAAAACGGTGTGACAGCTCAGCGCTGTCCACGTCAACACACCGAGCGAGCTGCGAGCGAGCACGGCGGCGGCAGCAGCAGCAACAGCGATGGACTCTCTGGTGAGCCTCTCCGCCGTTTCACCGGGCTCGGGGAACCGACCTTTAGTTTGGTGTAGGAGGGGTGGAATGTGCTCGGTAGTTTGTGTGTTTGTTTTTTTTGTACAGATTTTATCGCGCGCGGGACATTTGTTGCATTATGGCAGTTTTGGTGTTGGGCATTACTGGAGAGGGAGGGGGGAGGAGTGGGGCTGGGTGCAGACTGTTCAGAAACCAGAAACGGGTTTGATTTGCTCCGTATAATCCATGAATGTAAGTGGAATCCTGATATGGGATTGATTGTGCACGCGCAGGCCTGACCTGACAGTGTTTCACGTGCAGCCAGCGCTCTAAACGCCACAGTTTGTTTTTTCCTGCTATGCTGTGTAAAAAAAAAAAATAGCTACAGTTTGTCTGTGCTAGTCCCAGTGCGACAACTTATTAGCGTGTTAACTTAACTCCATTACAATAAACGGGGTGAGCCTCAGCTGTTATCCACTTATCAACGCAATATGCCGAGTGCGGAGCGCAACAGGACACAACTATAAGCCAAAGCTTTAGTTCCTGCAGGATCAACAGTCCTCTATATCACACATGAGAAACAGCCGTGCGTGCGTAGAGTTAAAACATTTGTGTGTGTGTGTTTAAATGTCTGCTTGTGTGTTGAGCATATGTGCACAGATCGGTTGACGTGTAGAGCAGTGTAGGTGCCACGTCCACCGTTCTCTCTCTCTCTCTCTCTCTCTCTCTCTCTCTCTCTCTCTCTCTCTCTCTCTCTCTCTCTCTCTCTCTCTCTCTCTCGTTTGCCTTGCGCAGCCTTTATTTTCTCTCTCGCTATCTTTCTCTCTCTTTAATCTATCTTTTCTCACATTTACTCCAAATTTTTGTGTCAATGTCTCTATCTCATTTTTTCTGCTTCACTCTTTCTCAGTGCTGGTAAAGTAACTAAGTAGCCTACATTTAGGTATACTCAAGTAGCTACTGCACTTAAAGTACTTTGAATACTTCCATTTAATGCCACTTTCACTCCACTACTGTGGGAAAGATTTTACTCTAAGGTCCTTGACTTGCTTGATTTATGTACCGGTATTTCCATTTAACATATAACTAGTAGGCTACTTTACTTGAGTATATCCATGATGCCACTTCTACCGTACTTCACTACATTTGAAAGGGAAGGTTTAGTTTTTACTCTACTACATATATCGGACACATTACTAGTTACTTTACAGATGTATATTTTCCATACATAACGCATGATCATCTTTTAAATATGATGCACAGATTAAACTATCGAACAGTACTTAACAGTACTTCAAAACTAGCTCCACAGACCAACTACAACAGTACAATTCTACTCGGACATAAATGCATAGGCTAACAATAATCAAAGAAACATTAGCATAATGTGTTCTGTTTTTATTGTAAAGTATTTTTGTAAATGTGTTTTTAAAAGGTGCTAAATAAAGTTTATTATTATGATGATTAGGGATCGACCGATACTGTTTTTTTCAAGGCCGATACTGATTATTAGTAGTTATTGAAACCGATATTTGGAACCGATATGCATATACAGTGAAAATGAAAAGCTTTATGTCAAAATTAAGATTTCGGAATGTTACAAATTCCAACACAAAAGTTTGTTTTAAATGCTTTTAAGCAATTCTTTAATAAATGAGAAACTTTCAATATAATATCCAATAAAAGAGAGTCACACAGTGTTGTGGGCGGGACATTAAGTCTAGGGGTGGGAATCACCAAAGGCCTCACGATACGATATCATCACGATTCCTATGTCACAATACATTATTATTGCGATTTTAAACATATTGCAATATTCTGCGATATATTGCAATGTATTCCCTTTTTTCCAACTTAAAATTTTTCCCAATTGCATGATGTCCCCAAAGGAATATTTTGTCAACATCTGTTTTATCTAAAAAGATACATTTCTCTGTCTGTTCATCTCACTTCAATTTTATTGCTGCAAAATGGGATTGTCAAGCAGACAGACTGACCAACACATGTATCATAAAAGGTCGATACTTGCCGTCTGTGTATCGATACGGTATTGCCATGAAAAATATCGCGATACTATGCTGTATCGATTTTTTTCCCCACCCCTAATTATGTCACACTCAGTGCTGAGAGAAACCGAAGCAGAGGGACGGACCCAGAGTCTGTAGCCGAGCCAAAGTAGAACACTTTTTAAGTCATTAACTTTATCAGTTATCAGGCAAATAAAACGCAGATAATCTGCAAACTGCCAAAAAAAACATATCTTTCTCAGATTCTTGCTTGTGACCACTTGCAAATATTCCATTACAAGTAAAAGTCATACATTCAAATTGGTACTTAAAGACCCAGTGTGTAACGTGTTTAGTTGTTCATTATCAACATCGGTGTTGCCCGTTCACAAACTTGTCCTTTTTCATGAATATTTACCACCACCATCAATTCCAAGTATCCCTTTTGGCTTGAAATATTACATTTGCATTTGCATGAACTGGGGTAGACGCTCCATATTCATGCTCCATCCTGAAATACGTTAGCTGGTGAGGGACATACAGGACATACTGCTCCGCCTTTCGCGTTGTCGCTGTCACATGATAAACTCACAGGTGCTGCTAATGCTGCTAATGGGTATCGTAGCTTCCCGGCCCCGGCTTCCCGGCACAGGAAACGAAAAAGGAGATTGAAAAGAGCAAGAGACCGGCTTTTTGAAGCGTGAAGGCTACCGTAGCTGTAATACGTACTTTGAACTGCGTGGTGTGATAGAGCTGATTGCGATAAATGATCTCAACGCTAGATGGGAGAAATTCCTAAACATTGGACCTTTTTTAAAGGAGTACTTCAGCAATACAGGGTTGCATGTCCGCAAAGGATAAAAAAACAGGCTAAAACACACCAAGTTTGTAATGTAGGCTTTCTGTTATTAATGTGCTAAATCTAAGCCAAGATAACCCCGATGACATCAGTAGGGGTTATTTCTGCAGACTTCTGCTTTTCAGACTGCTTTCCGATCAATGATGCTATTAGTGGTGATGAGTAATAAAATGGTTGGTAATCATCATGCAAACAACAAATTGAGCTTTAAAGGGGAACTATGCAGTTTTCTTTTAGCTTAATTTACCTTACCTTAACAGCTTCGGAGTCATTGGAATGGTTATATGACTTTTTTTTTGAGTTGAATGGTGGTCGTCTCGCTCCCCCCCTAGCGCCTGTGAGTGGAAAAACCACCCTTGCAACTTTTGGCCGGCAAGCCACCGGCCTCAGCGCCAGGAAGTATGGCGTGATATCAGGTCTCGCCATGTAACGAATTGCTTCACGGCACTGCACACATACGGCCATTCAGGAACCGGCTAACAAGGTAGCGATGGAGTTCTTCACACTATCGTCATGGCTGAGCCGGCTAAAAAGAAGCAGAAAGCTAGGAAAGCATTGTCAGAGGAACAGAGAAAGAGGAAACGGCAGACTGACAGAGAGAGGAGTCAGTCACGAGTAAACCTAGGAGCTGCCAAATATCTATTCTGAATCTGTAGGGGGGGCTCTATAGAGAGACCTGTCAGCAAAAAGCGAAAAACCAAAACTGCATAGCGCCCCTTTAAGACAAATGTGTTATTTACACGTTTCAAGCTGATCAGAGATCCATTTGTTGTTCACTTGAAAAATATGCTGACCACAAATAGTGTCGTAATACATAAGAAAATTAAATAAAATAGGAAAGAAAAGAATGGAGGATAAAGAAAAGGAAATTAATAAAAAATATATTACGAGAGCAATATTCAGAGCAAGATCATTAAAAAAGGAATAGGTTAAGATCCTTTACTAGATCCTTTCTAGGGTTGTGAATCTTTACTCCTCTCACGATTCAATTACGATTATCCTGTCAACAAAATCGACCGCAGACAACAGACAAAATGCAAAAACTAAAAAAGCAGCGACCATAGAAAATCAACAAGTAACATCAGTAGGCAATAATCGATTATGATCTGTACCTGCATTGACGCAGAATAGTCTAAGTCTGCATCGAGGCAACGATTTATTTCAACACCCCTGCAATGTTCATTTGAAAGACTTTATCCCCACATCAACTATAGTGCTCAGTATATTGAGCAATGAATGTATCTACTCCTTGTCTCCCAATTCATGCAGTAGATCACTTACTGTACATGCATAGCTAGAAAAGACCACAAAAGGCAAATAATGGTCACATTTAATTAGATTTGGTGTCGATCCAGATGTGAGGCACGTGGCATTCGTGTGCTGCCGGGAACTTCAGTAATGTCATTCTAGAAACAATTGTTCTCAGAAAAGAATATTAAACAAAGAAAAACTGTTGAGTCATAGAAATAATCGCATATAGTCCTTGCAGTATATTTTCCTTTTAAAGTAGCCTACCCTAGGAGGACTTTTGTTTGTAGTGTGTTTGTCAGAACTAAAGTTTGACATTTTGGGAAATCCACTTTCTTTCTTGCAGAGAGTTAGAGAAGATAAATACCACTCTCGTCACTGTCCGGTAAATAGTCAGGCTCAGCAAGTAGCCGTATAGCTTAGCTTAGCACAAAGACTGAAAATAGGGGAAACAAGGTAACAGAATGTACCCCAACACCTCTAAAGCTCACTATTTAACATGTTGAGTCTTGTTTGGTTAATCTTTTCAAAAACCAAACTGTAAAAAAAGACATTTAGCTGTTTTACTGCTAACTGTTTCCAGTCTGCGCCAAATGTAGCTAATCGGCTTTACCATACAGAGAGAAGAGTGGAAATCGTCTTCTTCAAATAAGCACATTTTCCAAAATGTCTTCACAGACATTTATTTTTCTCCATTGGCTCTGTAAGGATAATGCTTCTTCCGTTTTGTGCCGTAAATCATTTTTAAATAGAATAACTGTAAGTGATCTGGTTCTGTTTAGCAAGCAGATACAGTAGAAGCAAACATTTTTAGCCTGAAAGGCTTTTTATTGCATCATGTAATATGCTTTTATGGAAACAGGTCTCAGCTACTGTCACTGATTCTTTATCACAGTATCAGCTAAATGCCTTGAATGTCCCATTTGTATATATCATGTCCATAATGTGGTAAAAATTTTAAATGGAAATCAAAATGGCAGCTTAGGAAACTGCCAATTGCAAGAAGCTTTGATGTCTTTTTGAGTTTGTCTGTCTCCAGACATCTAAATTGGTCTTCTGGTTTTGTCCATGACCTACTTATAAACATACACTCCAGAGAAAATCATTATGTTTAAACCAAATGGCTCATTTCTTTTTACATTTTAGGCATGTAGCTTGTCATGTTGATCCAGAGTCAAAAAAAGCTTTCTCTTTTTTACATTTATTTTTTTACATTAACTCCCTAAACTCAGGCTGAGGCTGTTGTACAATTGACTAAATGATTATCGGTTCTTTGTGTTAGTTTCATTTTGCAGAGAAGTCATACCTCCGAACAATAGACAATCCCCTCTTATTTCTGCAGTTACTCCCAACTATCTGACATTTACTATATTTGATGTTGGCCAATAATCTGTTGATCTCAAATAAGCCATTTTAGTGATTAGGTGTGTAAATTATGTAAAGAGCCTCTCCCCTGAGGACAGGGCAGGACCAGGGATCAGCAGCCGGTTGGTCCAGCAGTTTGGAACTTGAAACGTAGGCTAGTTATAGAGTACAGTAAGTGTTGACTGAATGAAAACATGTTGCACAACACTAACAAGTAAGCATATACCGACTAACTGCTTGTTGTAACTGAGCATGCTATTATACATCCCATTTAGGTTGCTTTCACCCCTGCCTCGTTAACTTCGGTTGAATCGCACTAGAGTTTGTTTGCCCCGCTGGTGTGGTTCGTTTGGGCAGGTGAGAACGCGGCAATCGCACTCGAGTTGTGCGCCAAAAGCGGACCAAACAAACGTACCGAGACCTGCTTGATGAGGTGGTCTCGGTACGCTTTCAATCCGCTCTGGAGCGGTTCGTTTGTGGTGAGAACGTGATCCGACCTCGAACTGCCCGAGTTGAACGCGTTCCATTTACAAGTCGGGTTTTCATTAGCTCTAGCCAGGTTAGCCATTGTTAGCAATGCCAGTTTTAAAACAACGCATTACCCTGTTTTTTTGTGCATACAAACGACGTAACAACATGTCAACAGATAGAAGTTGGACAGCACTGTTTGTACGACTGATTTAGTGAGACACAAAACAGAAGTGCTTATAACTGTATGTTACTACAGCTTTCACAACTGTTGATGCACGGAGCAGCCATGTTGGATTTTTAGCGCGGGGTACTTGATGGTTCCCCAAGTTCCGAGCTCGGAAATCCGAGGTCAGGGTGCTTGTTTCTGACTTTGACCTCGGAAAATCTGAGTTCCGAGTACAAACGGAACGCACTATAACTACATATACTCCGCAAAGTCTGAGCCATTGTCTCCTGTAGTCAGGTGTGCTTAGCAATCTGCGATGCGGCAGGGCAGCAAACGGTAGCAGCTTGCTGTGTTTCTCTCACGGAAGAAGACTGCAGTCCAGCTCGCCGTCCGTCACTCGCATCTCAGTGGTCAAACCAGTCGTTGCTAAAGTTGGAGACAGCGGGAAATACAAACCTATAGGCCAGCCAACGTCAACTGGCGGCCCGCGGGCCACATCCGGCCCGCCAAAGCTTTTAGTCTGGCCCGCAGAATAATCATGAATTCACAAAATGTAAAGAGGAAAAAATGCGTTCTGTTATATATCATTTCAAACATTTAGAGCTTAAACCCAGCCCCCTGTATTTGCATCTCTATTCACATGCTGGGATTTTGTACAGCGATTCCCGAGCTCCACACACACAGATGAGCCGAGATGTGTGTGCGTTAAAACACACACACACCGCTGAGCCGAGACGTGTGTGCGTTAAAACACACACACCGCTGAGCCGAGACGTGTGTGCGTTAAAACACACAGCACCTGACTGGGAACGATACAGAGAGGATTAGGCTACCAACGGCCGCTGGGGCAGATGAACTCACGCTACTGTAAGTAGGCTACAATAAAACCTTCGTGAGTAAAAAGTCAATACTTATCAATGCACTCACCTGTGTAGACCGGCATCAACATGTAGAAAGCGATATTTCAATCTGCTCAGTCCATCGCGCTGTTTTACGCAAACACAGCTCTACTCTGCAAATACCGAATTTTTACAAACAAGCTAAAACAAAAGCTGTCGGTTTTTAGTCTTAACTGTTTATCTTAGTTTGCCGGGAAATTTGGACAAAGTCTTGTAAACCTCACTGGAGGCTGAACAAACTACACTCTCCGCTGGAGCGGTAAATATATGGAGGTATAAGACCAAAACAAATACATGTGGCTACTATGCACGTGAATGACGCAATCGTTATGTTCCTGTTCTTCATTCTTGATGATGATGATGCTGGTTGTATTATTTTGCAACAGCATCCTTTCATTGCAAATGAGGCATACATGACGAGTGCATAGCCTGCTTATCAGTCATTCATCATTAAAGCTGGACTTCTCCATGCTTGAGCGTCTTTGACAGTGACATTCTTACCTGACAAGCACTGTTTCTTTCTGCAAGCATTTTCCACCAATCAGGATGCTGCATACTACAATAATGTTTCCATAATTGCAGACTTTAACCATCACTCCTCAGTGAACTGCCTCCTAGTCTGAGATAATTTTCTAGTTAAAGAGCCAGTTATCATTATGGAGTTTCCATGTTTTTTAGGAGTTTGCTCACACTAATACATCTAAAGAAATATAGCATTAATTCAGTAAGAAAGTGAAAATTGCGAACAAAAATAGGCGTATTAGGTTTAAATGAATTTTATTTTCTTTATTTGAAAGTCCGGCCCCCAGAGTGTCTGCGTAGAAAAATTCTGGCCCTTGGAAAAATCTAGTTGATGACCCCTGCTATAGGCTCTGTGGGTTAAGTATACTGTATATGACAACTTAGATTATGAAAAATTAAAATTTAAAGCTGCAAAGATGAATCGATTAGTTGTCAACTATTAAATTAATCGCCAACTATATGTCATAATCGGTTTGATGTTTTTTTTTTTTTTTTTATTCTCTGATTCCAGCTGAATATTTTCTAGTCACTGATCGACATTTTATAGACCAAAGAACTAATCCGTTTAGTGATAAAATAATGGACAGATTAATCGACAATCAAAACAATCGTTAGTTGCAGCCCTAGAAAAAGGATTGATGTGTCCATGAGAGGGCTTGGCTCCTCTTCTGCTGCATCAGCAATGCTCCTGTCTTGCATAAAACAAGTGATAACTTTTGTACCGAGACAATAATGAAGAAAACTGTTGAGCCAGTCAACAGTTTTCTCAAGAGAAGTCATTTTCACGTTTCATCAAAAGTGGATTGGTTAAAATTCGGACCATTGAATAATCCCTTCCATTAGGAGACATATTGGAATGGCTGGTATTAGCCACCAAGTGGTGCATCCACGGTGTTGATCTGTTAGTTCATCACTTTGGTGGTTCCCAGATGAATCATAATGACTTGGTGATCCTTTGATTTTTTTTATCTAGCTACATCATCAGATCAAGATTTCAGTCGTCCAAATACCTGCCAAACGAATGGCATTCCCATCCGCCTCAGCTGTTCTTTGTGTTTAGCGCTAATTAGCAAATACAAAAATGATTTCTCCATCATAAAAAGTGATTCAGTTCAGCCAATATCAGACTGATATATTACCTGAAACGAAAGGTGGTTGATCCAAATGCATCTCCGTCCTCATCGTCATCTTCATCCTGCTGTAACCATGGTAACACTGGATGTTGTAAGTTTCTGGTCTAAGTTCTGTGATACACTCTGACTGTGAATCTATTCTAGTCAGTGCATAACAGAACTTTGTCCCGGGTCTGAAAACTCTTCGATGGATGGATAAGCAGCAGGAATGGATGTCTTTTGTCATTTCCACATCTAGAAGACAAAATCCAAAACAAAGATGGATGACCAAACATAACAAAAGCCCAAATGTCTACGGAGATAAAACCGCCAATGTAGAAACTGGTTGGACTGGGCATCTAATGTGTGTACAGGGTGTTGCTGGAAAAGCAGACTTTATAAAGGTTGATACAACACACTGGTCAGGTGTAGGATGAATGGCTTTTACTGTAGCTCTGGCATTAGCAAATAGACCTCTCCTTGTCCAAGATGATTTCCTGATGTGACTCAGCAAAGCTTTAAATATTTAAGATGTTCTCCCTGTTTATTGTTGCAGGAACCTTCCCTCTATACAGTGAAAGCTGTTTTCATTCTTGACAATGATGGCAACAGACTTCTGTCAAAGGTAATGTTAAAGGACCATACCAGTGTTTCAGCCCATTCATTTGCACATTACCCCAGACTTGCGTCAGTTAGGTAATCCATTTATTTCTTCTGTCAAAGTTCATTTGTTTGTAGTCCTCAAACCTCAAAGTGTCTATCATGTGGATTCCCTCTCCAGACTTCAATGTTTGTTTCAAATTTTAAAAGCCCTATGAAAGGGGGTTGTATGAATCCTCTTAAAGGAATTGTTCAATAGTCTGTGAAAAATTCTTATTTGCTTTCTTTCCAAGAGTTGGATAAGAAGATTGATGCCACCCTCATGTCCCGCTGGGTTGTAAGAGAGTGAATAGTAAACAGTGAGGCGAATATCACTGAGATTAATTTACAAGCAGTAACACTGCTGCATTGTTTCCTGTGATTCCCTCCTGCGTGTGAAGGCAATTTGAATCCAGCGTGAGAATGGCGGACTCCGCCACTTACAATGTAAACTAAAGAGATACTTGCTGAATCAATGAATGAAACACATTGAATGGCTATAGAGCTCAACCGTGACCGCCCACTCTTCGAACAGCTCTGGTTCCGGAAGTGACTTTCCCCATTCAGTTGCTCCATCGACGATCCAGAAAATGCTTGTATAAAGAGTTTTAAGTCTGGAACCAAGCCAACCTAGTTTGCGGGTGTGGTAAACAACAAACAGTGAGCGAGCGAGCGAGCTCCACCAATCAGAGATGTCACTGTTACGCTTAGGATTGTGGGTGGTGTAGTATTTCTCCATGACATCGCGAATAAAACAAGGTTGATTTTCATACAGACTTGTGGCTTCTACAGGAGCAGAAACTTTGGTTTCACAAGACCATGTGTCAAACTCAAGGCCCGCGGGCCAAATCCAGACCATCGCATATTTTGATCCGGCCCACATATCAATTTATGTTCACAATGCATTTTGGCCCACCTAGTTTTTGTCACATTTGCTGACGCTTTTGGCGTTTTTTTTTTTCTTTCTATGATTGCTAAGGGACTATTTATTTTTTTTAGATTATTTTTTGGGCATTTCCATCTTATTCACCAGGACAGCTCAGCCATGAAAGGGGAGAGAGAGTGGAAAAACATGCAGGAAATCGCCACAGGTCATATTCGAACCCTGGGTGTCTGCGTCAAGGAATAAACCTCATCATATGGGCGGGCGCTCCACCAACTGAGCCACCCGGGCACCCGCTATGGAACTTTTTTTGCAGACTTTTTTAGGGTTTTATGTTGACCAAACTGTAAGTTAGAAGACTTTGGAACACATGCTATAATAGAGTCAAAGATATTTGATTTAATCGAAACTCGAAATAAAAGCATGTCAGTAAACTCTACATGCTTGATGTGATTCTCATTTTCCAGTGTGGCCCTTAGTGAAATTGAGTTTGAAACTACTGGTTTAGACATTATGGCTAAAATTGAATTGAATTAATCAAAATCCTGAAGAAAAAAAAAAAAAAGAAAATGAATGGGGTTTCCACTTCAGTAACCACACTGTGGAGGTCTAATGCTGAATAAGTGCTGACCATGCACAGTATCAAAAACAGCATCCGATTTTTGAAGATTTTATGCATTATAATTTTAATGAACTAAAACATCCAAACCCACAGACATGGTCACCTTCCTACATTTAGAGGATACTCATCCACACCTCCTTACAGTACCATCAGTTCTTACATGTTTAGTATGAATAGCCCCAAAGGGAATGATACCCATAACCCAGCAGCGTTAGTTCCAAAGTTCATTCCCTGTTTCCGTATGTGTCTGTTTCAGTACTATGACCCTGAGCTTTACCCCTCCATGAAGGAACAGAAGAACTTTGAGATGAACGTTTTCAACAAGACACACAAAGCAGACAGTAAGTTCCTCTCTGCCAGTTTCTGTTATTGTGTCTGCTGGATGTGGCCCTCCCCTGTGTATTGTACTGAACACTCACACACGTCTCCAATGTCACCTGTTACACATTCTACCGCTCAGTAGCCCAACACTTGTATATGATACCATAGACCATGTATAGCTAAAAAAGTACTATGTTAGTGTAAATCCTTAAAAAATCTATAAAAATGTCCCTTCAGGATTTTCTGTTAACTTTGACACCAACAGGACTTTTATCTGGCTGTTCAGAGAAACATGGCGGACACTTTTCTGCACTGCAGAAAAGCTTTCATTTTCAGGGGAAGTTGGGATTGATACCTGAGTCTCTGCCTCATTATCACCCACCCAGTATATTCCTCCTTTTGTTCTGAACTCCTCCTTCATTCCTCTTCTTTCTTCTCTTTCTTCTCCCATGTCATGCTATATCCCCTCTCCTTCCCTCCCACCTCATCCTCCTTTTATCCTGCTCTTCCCTTCCTTAAAGCATCCCTTCACTCCCTCTGTTTATCTTGCCCTTCCTCATCTCCATACCCTCCCTCCTTCCTCGTTCAACTTCTACTCACTTTCTTTTACTTCTTTTCCCTCATCACCTTCCTCCCTCTCCATCATTTTATATATTTTTCTTCTCTCCTATCATATATCATATATTTCCTTCCTACACCTTTCCCCATTCCTCTCTCCTTGTGTCATTCATTCCCTCTCCCTCTCCGTTTTTACTTCTTCTTTTCTCTTTTCTGCTCATTTGCTTTCCCATCTTTTTTCCCTTGTCTTCCTCTAGCCTCCCTGAACACTGTTCCTGAATGAATGAAGCCCCGGTATAAATCTTTGTCATTTTCTATTGGCTGCCCTTCTATTAAAAGTACTTGTTGATCTTGTTTTGAAAAGTGAAATCAAATAAATAAAGTCATTATGTGAATAAAAGAATTATGCCTTTTTATCCTGAACCCGTCCTTCTCTCCTTCTGCTCTCTGTAGATGAGATAGCTTTCCTGGAGGGGATGACCATCGTCTATAAGAGCAGTATTGATCTCTTCTTCTATGTGGTGGGAAGTGCTCAGGAGAACGAGGTAGGAAGAATTTAACTTTCTCTGCCAAAACAGTATTTTGTTCATCTGCAGGTTTTTTTTGGGGGGCTAAAACAGCTGGTCCTTGTAATGGTTCTCAAACTGGAAGAAAGCGTGTAATACTTGTTGGGAATATTTTCAGCAGTGGATTAATACACATTTGGTGCAGCCAAACAGTGTGTGATGTGGGATTGAGTCAAAATAAAGTACTGTTTTTGGACAATAAGAAGAAAATAGGTCATCACCAGCCTGATCCTTAATTTGGTTCCCATTTTGGGAGTTGCTTTCTTCAAAATTATCACTAGCTCATCTTATTTTTCCTGAATTTGAACAATATCATTTTACAGATTAAACACCCACTGATTGATTGAGCCACTGTAAACTACCTGTTCAGCTGCAAACTGCTGTATTTGGCAGCTAAAGAAACAGAGATTGACCTCAGAAATTTGTTGGAGACCAAAACAGAGCTAAAACAAGTGTGCTAGCATGTTAGCGCTAACTTTTAAAAAGTAATGATATGTCAGTTTGTTCTGCTGCCCCCCAAATGGCCAAAAAATTATTGAATGCAGACAGTTTTTAATGCTAATAAATGAATGCTAATGTTGCTCTGTGTATGCTAGATGTGTGTATATGTATGTATGTATGTATGTATAGATAGATAGATAGATAGATAGATAGATAGATAGATAGATAGATAGATAGATAGATAGATAGATAGATAGTGTCATTTTTAGCTTGTTCTTTAATTGTGCCTCGAAGTGACTATAAAACAAACCGATCAATGCACCTTTGAAATCACGTGCTCTTTTTCTCTCTCTAGCTGATGCTGATGTCAGTACTGAACTGCCTGTTTGAGTCCCTCAGTCAGATCCTCAGGTATGTTCTCTCACTGAGTCATAAAAAAAGTAAAAGCCAATTACCATTAATGGTATATTGCATCGAAGAAAATACAAAATGAAAGGACAGCCCTAACACAGAAAATCACAACCTTGCTCTCCTGATGTCTGTCTGGTAGCTTCAGTTATGTTGCTGGAGTGAATTTCCTCCATGCACATGCGCTATCATTATAGTAAAGCATTTTAAAGCATGTACTGTAGCCTCAGCATCATCACTGCTAATGGTAATCTACACTGACACTGCCAACCCTCCACCAGAGCCTCTCGGGGAGATAATGAGACTCCATGTTGAATTTAAAATACAGCAGTGTGTATTTTTTTTACCTGAAAGGGAATCGTGATTTCATTTGAAAAATACTGTTTGACAAACAAGGCAGCTGAATGACAACACAATGAGTCCTCATTTTAACATACATGTATTTATTTAACATTTTCACCAAGATTAGTTTGCAAAGGTGTGTGTGTGTGTGTGTGTGTGTGTGTGTGTGTGTGTGTGTGTGTGTGTGTGTGTGTGTGTGTGTGTGTGTGTGTGTGTGTGTGTGTGTGTGTGTGTGTGTGTGTGTGTGTGTGAGTGAGAGTGTGAGAGTGACACCAGGATGCCTTATTGTTGACTGCAACATTATCAGCCAAACACCGGCGGATGTGGTTGCTATGGGAACCAATGCAGTCGTAATGCAGAGTGTGAGGGACAGAGACATTGACACATTATATCATTATATGGTACGATACATTATAGGCTTTTCTAAGTTGCACAGTGGAATATGTAAATGTCCAGATCTTAGCGTTACAGTGTCAAATCAGTGAAGCTGTTGAAGGCTGTTACTCTACATTTAAATTAGAATTTAGGCTGTTGGAGGACATGATGGATGGAGTGATATTAAAGGAACAGTTCGACATTTTGGGAAATACTCCAGAATGTGATTAGCCTAACTTAAATAAATACTGAAAGTAGGGGGTAACAGCTAGTCTGGCTCTGTCCAAAGTTGAAGTAATCTTTAGAGGTGAGTCAGGCTAGCTTTCAGTCTAAGCTAGGCTAGTCTCGCATTGCCAGACCTTCCTCCACAGCTCTGTGGAGGAGGTTCTGGCTAGTCCACACAGCATTCCGGGAATGGAGAAACACGTCCTCTGGTTTATTGGCTTTTTTTTTTTTTAAACCAATCACAATTGTGATGGGCGGCGCTATGCTCTGCAAGTTGAACGGTGCTGCTGCAAAATAGCCTCTGGAAGGATCTTGTTTTGGTGGAACGTGTGTACTTTCAAAAGTAGTTTTAGCTGTTCAACAGAAAACTTGGATTGGACATATAGTCTAGCTAGCTGTTTGGATTTACCCTGCAGAGATCTGAGGAGCAGTTAAACATAGTCCTCAGAAATCCACCGGAGTTTACAATTAAAATACAAAGAAAGAGGAAGACGGATATCCGGTCTAAAAACAGGGAAATCCGGCGGGATTTCCAGCTGCACCTGAACAATCCTGGAACTGAAACATTGTCTATATAGACTAAAGCTAAGCTAACTGTTTCCTTGCTCCAGCATCAATCTTCCTGTCTAATTCGAGCCAAGAGAACAAATCACTGCATTCCCCAAAATGTCCAACTGTTCCTTTTTTAAAAAGATGTAAAGTAATGTGAAATTGCTATTATGCGAGAGTCGGAGTATTAGGTCCCATGGCATGAAAATTTCACTTTATGAGGTTTTTTAACATTAATATGAGTTCCCCCAGACTGCCTATAGTCCCCCAGTGGCTAGAAATGGTGATAGGTGTAAACCGAGCCCTGGGTATCCTGCTCTGCCTTTGAGGAAATTAAAGCTCAGGATGGGCCGATGTGGAATCTTCCCTTTATGACGTCATAAGGGGAAAGGTTACCTCCCCTTTCTCTGCTTTGCCAGCTGCCCAGAGAATTTGGCCCACCCATGAGAAAATAGAGCTACAACCGTAGCCGCAAGCTGGTCAAGGCCACACCCCCACCCTCCACCTTGCCCCCCCTCTCTCTTCCTCAATAGCATTTAAAGCTACAGACACAGAAATGGCACGTCCTAAGGAAAGCTCATTGTGGGACTGGCTCTAGTGGCTGTAATTCTGCACCAAGGCTGAATTTCGGGAAAGAGACTTCAGATACAGTATTAGGGGACCACAAAGGCATCCAAAAAGCAGCATATAATAGGACTTTTAAGGACAGGATTGTTGTGTTTTTCTTTTTCTGAAGGAAAAATGTGGAGCGGAGGTGTTTACTGGACAACATGGAAGGAGTGTTTCTGGTTGTGGATGAAATCATTGATGGCGGGTAAGAGAGAAATAATGTCTACAGCTGATTAGAGGATCAGAACAATATTCTAAAGATCAACTGCAACACAAACTTTGGTTCAAGTTACAGTACATTCTAACTAGTTTACATATGCAATCACTTACACTTATTCTTGGTGTCTATTAATCTGTTATTGTTTTTAAATAACTGTTTGGTCTATAAAATGTCAGAAAATAATGCAACAAATACCCCCTTTCCTGCTTGAGCTGTCGGTCCTTATTGGTTATTTTTTTTGTCCTGTTGCCAGGGTGATTCTGGAGAGTGACCCCCAGCAGGTCCTACAGAAGGTCAACTACAGGGTAAGATGACTGTCAGTCAACAACAACGACCAATCATAACAATCTGTTCATTGATTTGATTAATAGTTGGAAACTCAAGTGGGAAAAAAAAAACAACAAATGTTATATGATAAAGCAGCTGTTTGGCCTGAGAGAATGAGAGCGTAAAGACTCCTGTAGCCTCCCACAGCTTCTTGCCTACTCTTACATGCTTTACCTTTCTCTCTCTCCTTCTTCCCGTCTCTCTTCTTCTGACTGGTGTCAGCTAATGTCAGAGCCAGCCTATGGCTTCGTCCTGTTTGATTACATCACCGGTAACGTAGAGGGAGAAACAGTCAAGAGCCAGCTGCTGTAAGCAGACAGACAGAGGGTGAGGGAGAGAGAGATGAAGAGAAAGATAGTGAAGTAAAGAGAGAATGAATGAATGTATGAATGAATGAATGAATGAATGCGAGTGAGATAGAGACAGTGGAGGGACAAAGGAGGGATGGGCGAGACCGATGAGGTAAATGCATGGTGATAGAGCATGCTGACTAACAGAGAGGCTTAAAGAATGAGGCTGGCTTTTTTTTCCATTTATTAAAACTTTGACCGGCTGGTGGCACTAGAGGGAAAAGTCAGGAGATCACCAAAGTCATTTTACTGTATCCTCTGGAGACCATGATTGCCTGTGCAAAAATGTCATGGCAATTAGGGATGTCACAAGAACCGATACTTTGGTACTAAATCAATGCCAAAATGACTGACTGACACATTTAGGAGAAAATGAACTTTGTTTGAGACCGGTCTCTGTTTTAGGAACAAACTCTGGCGAGATCTGGCAACAAGGATAGGCTAAAGTCAACTAACGTTTGCGAACGCTACATATAACTAATTTTCGTAATGCTAAATACGGCTTTTAGCTGTGTAAATATGTTAGTGAAAGAAAATCTAAAAAACATAACTTTTCATCCATCCACATGACGTTTACTACACTTTCAAACGAGGCAGTGTCAACAGGAGACAGGAAGTGTGTACCATTTCATACTGTTGGGGCTGCGTTAAAATGAGCTATCTTTAGTTATAGAGAATTTTTGTCATCATCTACCCGGAAGAACACTAGTTGAACAGCCCCACATCTCCGTGCACACTCTGATGGCTTGACCGCTGTAAAATAAAGGTAAGCTTTTATGGCTTTACCGTACGGCAATAGCTTTCACGAGTTCACCTGGAACTCCAAAACTGCAGATAAGGCTGTTCCTCTCTGCTGTTGTTTTTCACATAGAACCCAACATTAGCTACGATAGCTGACGTTAGCGCTTGATACAGTGGACTTCTCTAAGGTCAGTTCTATGTGAAAAACCAACTTACTCCGCATTGCTGTTTTGGAGGGAGTTCCAGGTGAACTCATGAGGGACATTAACGTATGCTAACTGTGTGGGGATGCCAGGCTTCGAAGCAGCGGGCTGTGGCTCCAGAAGTATAGATTACTAAATGTTAGGTATTGTGACATCCCTAATGGCAATCCATCCAATAGTTGTCCAGGTTTTTCAATTTAGACCAAAGTGGTCAGGACTGACTGACAGACAGACCAACATTACCAACCCTAGAGCCATTAGCACGGCTATAAATTCGGATATGACATGTGATTGGCTGAGCTGTTAACCAGCTTTGAATGTCCCTAATCTACAGTATGTAATGGTGTTTTCACCCATCCAGTGGTGTTTGCAGTGCTCTGCTTTTGTATTGTGTGTGTGTGTGTGTGTGTGTAAGTAGATTTGCATGACTTTGCATTTTTCACTCGTACACACAATGATGCTATTTTGTTTTACAGGCGGATGAAAACCCATTATCTGAACAAAGCGTGGCCCAGGTAACATACACACACACACACACACACACACACACACACACACACACACACACACACACACACACGCACACTCGTGTAACCTTTGGTGTGCCATGGTATACAAACGTGCAGATACACACATACACATAGACACACATTGTAGACAGCAATACTTTATGCACCTTATGTTTCTCAGCAATAAGGTCAACATGGATTTTGTCTTTTAACTTCTCGTCTATGCCAAAAGTTGTCGTGTTTTTAGACATCTGCGGTTTGTGATTTAAAAATAATTCTTTAAATGCAGTTACAAACATCAACTGCTAACTATATCCGTGCTCCTGCAAAACGCTAGGAACCATATTTCTATACTTTATTACAGGCTTTGTTGAATACTCGATTCTAATTGTTCAATTACTGCATTATACGGTCTGTTATTTCTGTACAGCAGCGCTATACAGTGCAAACAGAGAAGGGGTGGCTATGGCTCGGAGGTAGAGTGGTCAATGTCGTCAAATAAAGACGCCAATAAAATATTTTTTAAATCAGTGATGTGATTAAAATATAGACTTTTTGTGTAAGTAGCTGTGTAATAAGCGGGATGATGTAGAGCGAGCTGGTTATTATTGCGAATCAGAACCCCAACAGCGAAAATATGGACATACGGCCAGCTTGTTAGCTTAGCTTAGCATAGACACTGGAAACAGGTGGAAACAGCTAGTCATGTTTGGGGTTTCCCAAAATGTCAAACTATTCCTTTAGCTCGATGGTGTTTTAAGCCCCCAACGTCTCCTTCCAGGCAGCGCTGCGACCGTTGACTTCAAGGCACCTAACCTTAACCTTAACCATGACCATAACCATAACCATTGCCTAATCGACTTCAAGGCAGCGCTGCAACCGTTGACTTCAAGTCACCTAACCCTAACCTTAACCCTAACCATAACCATTGCTTAATCCTAGTGACTTCCAGGCAGCGCTGCCTGGAAGCAGATGTTAGGGGCTTAAAACACCGATAAACATTTCTTTGATAGAGTGTTAAGTTTTGTATTAAGTTAAGAGACAAAAGCAATAATGGAACAAATAACAAAATTCACATTTAACACGAACATAAACTCACAGATACATGCAGATATAGTTATACATACACATAAAAACTCAGCCACACATACAGAAACACAATGCTGGCTGCATACACTGCATGTTTACCTCACATCTATACTGTTATTATCCTGTAAATCTTCCAGCTGCTTCTCTCTGATACCATTCGATTATAGTATACTCTCTGTCCAATCAGATGAACGCACCGACATGATGTCATGGCAGACAGCTGACTGTTCTCTGACAGAATGATTAGTAGCAGTTGTCTGTAAATTCACCAGGCTGCATGCTAACCCTTTAGCCATAGAAATAGAATGAGTTAGCCCGCTACAATGGTCAGTTCTTTGCAACGGTACACATCAAAATGGCCGCCGTTCGGACCATCCTACTGTGTTGATATGACTTGGAATGGTCCGTTCTGCTCTCATTCTATTTCTATAGCTTTAGCTCCCCACTCGTGTTGAGGTAGCAGCTAACTTGGCTTGAGGTCCAAAGCACCGGACAGCAGTAATAGGCTCAACTGTGAATGAATGGATTGATGGATAAATAAATGGATTAGCGCCCTCTAAAGCACTGCAGCTCTCTAAACACGGGACAGATGTCAAACCGCGTCGCTGATCAGAGAACTCTTCTGCCGTAAACATTTGATTCATTTTAAAAGCATGCCATCACTTTTTTTCCTGATACGCTTATATGCTTTTGCTGCTTCATGCTTGTGTGCAGTAATGAAACCTGTGCGTGTGTGCGTGTGTGCGTGTGTGCGTGTGTGCGTGTGTGCGTGTGTGTGTGTGTGTGTGTACACTCATGCTCTTTTCTTTATCTGTTACTTTAACCCTGACAGCACATAACAGAGAAACTGGCTCTGACCACTAACGTAAGTCACTACTAACTTCACTGCACCACTACACAGCTTATTCCACTGCAGCACTGCATGCCACCCTGTGATCATACTCTACCATAACATTATATAGTAAACTGTAACAACATGTTACAGTCTTTCATGTAATCTGTGGTAGGGCTTGGCAATATATCGATATTTTATCGATATCGTGATATGAGACTGGATATCGTCTTAGATTTTGGATATCATAATGTTATCTGTCCCTGGTTTTAATGGCTGGATTACAGTAGGCTGATGTAATTTTTTTTTTAATTTACCAGACTGTTCTAGCTTTTCTATTATTTTCCCTTTACCCACTTACTTATTATATACACATTAATGCTGATTATTTACCAAAAATCGCATTGTGTAAATATGTTTTTGTCAGCACCAATTGTCAACCCTACAATATCGCCGCAATATCGATATCGAGGTATTTGGTCAACAATATCGTGATATTAGTTTTTTTCAATACCGCCCAGCTCTAATCTGTGGTGTTTCCCTGAAAAATGTCACCCTAAAGACAAACTGAGGGGAACAAATGTCCCCCGGCTCGATGTTGTTCCATAACAATGCGAATGAAATGGATGAGTAAGCACCAACGTAATGTACTTAAAGTACATTACATTAGTGTCTAAACTAAGTGTAAGTGGCACTAAACCAAGAAAAGCAGCAGTAGAACTCTGAATGAGTCCGATATGACCGCATTTCCCAGGAGCCCACACTGGAGTGAATATTCTCTGAGCTCCATGTGCCCCCTGCTGTTAAAATGAAGAACTAATTGAGGAGGACACAAACAGTGGAATGTAATGTTGACCATGAAAAGACCAAGAGGGAGAAAACAAAAAGAAAACACGTTAATAATAATAATAATAATAATTTATGAACTCAAGGGTCGCCTTCATGTTTAAGATTTGAGTGGCATTTTCAATTTTTTTTAAATTTGGTTAAGTTAAGAATTCAGCCGTTACAAGTTTACAAATCTATTTTCTTCTCTCCCTACGATTTTATTCAACTTTAAGTGACGTGTTTGCAATTGATTTGCTTTAAGAATGGTGTTAGTCTGTACACATGTAGAGATGCCACTCAGACAAAGCAGAATTTCTTTTGGGGGGGCTTTTCCCTTTATTTGAGGTGACCGTGGATAGACAGGAAAGGTGGGAGAGAGATGGGGGATGACACACAGAAAAGGGCAGCAGGTCGGATTTGAACCCAGCCCGCTGCAAAGGACTCAGCCTACATGGGGCGCACGCTCTTACTGGGTGAGCTAGAAGTCGCCCCACAAGCCCCCATTTTAAACATACATGAACACGTAGCTGACAGTTGGAACACATAGGTCCAATATGAGTTTTTTAATAAGTTCCTGTCAACATTTCACAAATGTATATCTTGTGTTGTGTTAGACAAACTCATAGGAAAAAAAACAACTTTGGTAAAACTGTATATTACAGTTCCTACTCCTGTTGTACTATGGAATGCTGTTTCATTAAATAAATGAATGAATAAATAAATATGCCTATGAAATACCCCCAAAAAACAAAACAAATTAGGTATATATATATATATAATTTGCCTCAATTATTTATTTCAGAAGGCATCTCATAGGCACATTTATTATTATATTTATTTATTTAATATTGAATAAAATAAATGTAAATCCATGTGCTTAGTCTGACATCTAGTGGGTGAACAGTGGTACTGCAACACTGTACAAGTTGTTACTGCATTGACTCCAAACATATTTTCATCATCAAAATGATCATCACAGAAAAAAAACAAGGAGGTAAACAAACATTTATTTCAGCTTCTCTCACTTAAGCTGAGCATCAAAACAAGAACCAGGTTTTATTAGTTAATAATAATAATAATAATAATAATAATTATTATTATTATTATTATTATTATTATTATTATTATTATTAGGCCTTATAATGATGTACAAGACTTCTCTAGATTATATTTTACTCCATTATATTTGGGGTTTAGTCAATTTTTTTTTTTTTTACATTTTTGGCGCTTTTTGACTTTTTTTCCCGTTGTTTTTTGTGGTGTGTGAAAAGTGAAAAAAATATCTGAACGTTGAACCCTGTTTTGTATTTTTGGACTTATATTTCATCCATTTATTTGAAATCAGTTTTTACTTCATCACGTCACATATTACATATCTTCATTTTGCTCTCTTTTTTATGTTTTCCAGGTTCTGCAGTCGGCCAAAGAGCAGATCAAATGGTCCATTCTGAAATGACTCGGACCAGACGCATTTAGGATTCTGATGAAAAAATAGATAAAAATATTTAGTCCCAAAGCTATTTTTTATTATAGTAACAGACTAAAGGGAAGGCCGTTACAAGCCTGTTGGCCAATAGGCTGATTTATAGCAATTAACCAGCTAGATTTTCTTTCTGTGTTATGGCATTTTTGTTACATTCTGTGTGTGTGACATGTCATTTATTTATTTTGGTTGGAGAGTTATGTTAGTTCATAGTCTTGAAGGTTTGTCATTTAACAGGCCAAATGACATCAGGAAATGAAAAAAAGAAGCAAAGACTGAGGTCTCATATCCAGCTGTGCTTCTGTAAAGGACAGCTGTTACACCAAAGTAATCGGTTCAAATACTGGAAGCCTGTTTTGGTGATCCATAATCTATTGCTTTTATTTTGGTGAAGCAGGATCTTTCACTTTAAGATTGCTGATGTGTAAAATAAAAAATAAAAAAATAAATAAATGACACCGTTTTATACGTGACAAACTTTTCCGCCCAAATGTTACAAATGCAAAAAAAATCTGGTAACAATCTATTTAAGGAAATACACAGTCATATCAATCTAAGGATAATCTTAAAAAAAAAATAAGAATAGACAAAAACAAAGCAAAAAAGCAGCAAAACATCTGCAAATTCATGCCAAAACACTGAATATCGAAGAAAATTGTGTTTTCATTCGAACCATTAAATTTGGGTGGTGTTAAATTTACACGCACACACGGACACACACACACACATACATACACACATACACACACATATACACACACGGACAGATGGAAGGACATAATTTGTGCACTGAATTGCTCAGTTTAATCCAGTTTGTTGCTGTGCAGTACTGGTGCATGTGTTTTGTAAAGCTTATTTAAAGACTGTTAAAGAATAGAATGATCTCTGATGAAACTAAACAAATGTTAGTTTTGCACTCTTGTCAGTAAAACCCTTATTTCCCCCTAAAGTGATGAAGGTAAATTAATATCTGTACATATAATTGATCAAAGGGACTTTCGTAGAAGTATCGCGGGACATTTTGTGGACAGAGTTATAAAGAATAATGTCTATTTTCTGAGAGTTTAATATATTAATCTTTTTAGATATAGATATTAATCTTGATAGATATTTAATAGATATTCAATATTTTCTTAGTTGAAAAGAAGAAAAAAAGCCAAAGATTTTTGGTCTCATGGGCGTTTTGTCTGTCCACCATTTGTAAGACTGATAATAAAAAACATTTGTCCTGGATTCAGAGTGTCTCCTGACGTTATTCTTCGTTATTTATTCACTTTGTTGTTTTCATTTCTTCTTTTTTATTTGATTTATTCTTAATCCAAAACTCTAAGGCGGAGTGCTCATGTTTAACAGTACAGTTCATTTTACCCCTGTGCTCTATCATCCAATCAGCAGTCAAATCTACGACCCCAGGAAACACTAATGAGCTCAGAGAGTCGGGGGTGTGGTCAGGGATGTTATTGGTGAAACCGTGCGACGTCGGCAGACACGTGACTCTACCCCCACAGCCAATGGTTCGTTCTGGTTTTATTGCGGAATAATGTGATTGGTTGGCTGCGTCCTCCAACTGACCCGTGACAGCCCGAAATACATGAAATTTGGGCCACGTTCAGCCCAGACAAAAGGTAGCGACACAGGGGCCCCAAATAAGGACCATTTATAACTTTGAATAGAAAGTGGAGAAAAGAACAGTGACTGCACACTGGATTAATTTATCATTCATGTATCATTCAAACATTCCACATTCAAATCATTCTAATAGACGCATTATTATCATTAAAAAGGCCTACTGTTAATATAAAGTAGCCTAGCCTATATAAGTAGGCCTATATTATATATTTAAAATAGAGGTCCTCTATCAATCTTTGTTTTATGTCTGTTGCATACCATTTTGATGTTCTGACGGTAACAGAGGAATCACTAGGCTCTATTTAACTATAATCGATGGCCTCATTTGAATCAACCCGTCACTACAGTAGCCCATGGTACATGATGGTATGTGGTCATTTTTAATCTGGATCGAATTTATTTGAGTTCAGCAGCTGTTTTTCCACGTTTTTACAACATGTGTGGTTTATTTGTCAGGCAGTAACGTTAGGCCTATAGGCATTTTATTCCATGTTCGGTCCGATATGGGAAGTTATAAACAGGCTAGTCATCTAAGAAACTCCAAACCATAATTTATTTTACTTAATTTATCTTAATTTATCGTTACTTGTATTTTATCTTACCTGGTGAAGAAAAGGTAACTACCCACATTTCCCTCACAATTTCTTTTTGCCTGCTTTCCGTTTGCAAATTTGCGTTTACTAGGAAGGCGAGGGCATGACCCTCCCTTTTGTGCCGTCGCCATCCTGCAACAAGAAATGACTTACACTGCATGGAATCTATGATTAATGCCCCCGGTGGGTGGGTCTGGACAGCCCGGCTAGCTCAGTCGGTAGAGCATGAGACTCTTAATCTCAGGGTCGTGGGTTCGAGCCCCACGTTGGGCGCAGAGTTTTGATTGATACGCACATAAAAGACAGCAGTGTAATTTATTGCGACACCGACCATCGTCGCTTACCCATGAGGACTGTTTCCAAAAAGTCAGATGGCTGTCACATTTGATTCAACCATAGACTTTAAAAATTAGCATTCTTTTTTTTTTTTTATTAAAAAACAAAAGCAATAATGTAAAAATACAGAAACATATACAAGTAGAAATTTAGATAATAGCAAGAAATTACATTTTGTCATTTTGTCCAAAATCCCTCATCTTTTTGAAAACAATCAGCGCCGAGGTTTCCCATCTTGACAGAGCGACCAGTGACAGATTGGGTCTGGCTCTTCTGCTCCTTCCTGGAAATTTTGCTCGCTGCAGATTTGGACTGTAAGTACAGAGAAGGTAAAATGCTACCTGGGTTTTTTTTAAACTTTATTTAGTCAGCTAGCCAGCTAAAACATAGGCCTATTTATTACAAAAGAGAAATAACTATAAAGTAGGTGTTGGTATTCTTTGTTTTGATTGGTGGTAGCCTGCTCTGTAGTAGGCTATCTAGCACATCTGTGTCTATCATTGTCATACTGTTACAATGTAACAAAATGTTGATACTGTAGCTATTATTTTTTTACTGGGTTATGGTCACACCATTAGCTACTGTAGATATTTGACTCTCCTCAAAGAGCAATACATAATCCTAACGTTACTGTATCGCACCCACATTCTATACAATAGCCAAAAGTGTAACGTTAAATTATACCCACTTATCAAAACCACATGGAGAAACATGAATATTTTCAGACTGCTGTACAGAACATATACATAGTGTAAAATACGTGGACGTTTTCATGTTGTATTGTTTTGAAACTGTTCAACAGAAAAAGGCCCTTCATTTTCAAAGTGAGTTATTCAAATAACTCAAAATTAAATTCAAATGTAAAATACCGAATACCTGTTTGCAGAAGTATTCTCAAAGCCAAAGCAACAGGAATGGCTTCAAGACAACAATGTTAATGTTGGCGGCTTTCTTTCACACTTTTTGACCCTTTGCTATCTATATTGATGCTTGCCTTTTTCCTTCACAAACACAAAATAGAACCATTCTTGCAGTTGAGTGTATGTGCAGTGCACATGATTTGCTTATTAGTAGTACAAAGTATTCTCAATCTCTTTATTAATAGCAACATTATCAGAATGAGCTTCTTCTTTCAGAACTGTCACCCAGTCCTAAAGAAAGGTTATTCTGTCTTTACTGTAGAAATGATCTATAATGATTGATTTGAAAAAGAAAGGAGAGGCTGAAGAAGAATGAATTTACAACATTGTTTGATGTAGTTACCATTTTGAATAATACTCATGCATATTCACAAAGGCTTGTTTTACTGTCAGATCTTTGTTCTGAAGTGTTCCTGATCGAGTATACTTTCCAATCAAAATCTTGTCGCCCAACGTGGGGCTCGAACCCACGACCCTGAGATTAAGAGTCTCATGCTCTACCGACTGAGCTAGCCGGGCGCTCTTCTGACCTCGTGTGGTAGATTGTAATTATTACACCTGTGCATGGAGACGAAGAAGACCATCTTACCTTGTGTATGTGATGTGTGTGTCTGAGAGAGAATTAGGGAAAGTGAAATGGGTAAGGTGAGATAGTGTAATAGGCCTACTTATTCGGTATATGTTGTTATATGTTTGCACTATATTTATACAGCAGTAGGCCTACTCTTAATTGATATCTTCCAGAATCTGCAAAACAGGAGTCAAGCAAAGGTAAGATTTTTGCAGACGCAAGCAGATACAATCATTATTGATTATTATTCTGCAATTGAGGGCCATAACCCCTTTATCTAGCTATAAAATAATGCAACTCTATGTATGACACAGTTTACCGACATTGATTACAATCCACCACCAGAGGGCTGAAGAAGCGACCGGCTAGCTCAGTCGGTAGAGCATGAGACTCTTTATCTCAGGGTCGTGGGTTCGAGCCCAACGTTGGGCGACAAGATTTTGATTCAAAGGTATCCTTAACTAGGAGCTCTTTGAAGAACATATTAAACAATTAAACATCCCTATGAGGATGTGTGATCATAACTGACAATAGTAACCGCATCAGACATTTAAAATTCATATATTTCTTTTCAGAAAGACATAGGATTGGCATGCAAATATGAAGTGATGCATGCATTAACCTACTGAAAACTAGTGTGACAGACTCTCCTTTCTCAAGATCTTTTCTACAGTAAAGATAGAATAACCTTTCTTCAGGACTGGGTGACTGTCAGTTCAGCAGTCTGAAAGAAAAAGCTCATTCTGATGATGTTTCAAGAGATTTATAACACTTTGTACATTACTGTAACATTATTGTCTTGAAGCCATTCCTGTAGGCTTTGAGACTACTTCTGCAAACAGGTATTCTGTATTTTACATTTGTAATTCATTTAGATCACTGTGTAGAGATCTGAACTCACTTTGACATTAAAGGGCCTATTCCTGTTGAACAGTTAAAAAAAAAGCAACCATAAATCTACTTTAGATTCAGTGTCCTAAAACAATACAAAGTGAAAAATGTCCATACAATTTACATTATGTACCCTATAGCCGTCTCAAATTATACATGTTTCTCCATGTGGTTTTGATAAGTGGGTATAATTTCTCCCGTTGTACTGCCTTGCTCTATAGAGCAAGTTTTGTAACAGCCACTTGTGAGATGAGAGACAGAGTCCTGCAGAAATACAGAAAATGGAAAATACATGCTGACTCAAGAGAAAGAAATAAGTCATCATCATCTCTCTCAGATGGTCTGGCTTTCATCAGAGCAGGTGTATGTATACAGAGGGGGAAGACTGCTTATTTTGGGTCAACTGGCACGTCATGTTTAAAATGACTCACCCTGTTTCATTTGGCATCCAATGTTGAAGTGTATGTGTGTGCGCATTGTGTGTGTGTGTGTGTGTGTGTGTGTGTGCGCGCGCGCACAAGTGTCCAAGTGGTTGTTTGTGTGTGTTTGTGTGTGTTGGGGGATGATGTGATGGAATGATTAGATAAAAAAGTACACTTTTCTCTCTTGTTGTGCCTCTACTCCATCTTCTTCTTCCCCTGCCTTTACTAGAGACCACCTGCCAATCAAACATCATGGGCAGGATATCTTATTACACCTTCTGTTGACAGTGACCGTGCTTTCCTTTATTTATGAAAGGCATAACGTTATAAGGCTGTTTTCTCTTGGTCCTGATGTGTCCTGCTTCACTGCTTGTCTGGTTTATATATCGCACTAACATCCACGCTCACTGCCATTGGCTGGGGGGAATTAGCATGCAGTCGCTGATTGGCCAGGGCGTTGACAGTGACAAATTGGCCTCCTGGTGATTGGGCAATTAAAGCTGTGGTGTCACTAAAAGTGGGCTGGGCGAGAGAAGGGGAGAGAGACCCCCGAGAGAGGCAGAGAGAGAGAGAGAAGTGGGAGGGATGAAAATGATAAAGAGACACAGCACTTGCACGAGAGAGAGAGGGAGAGAGAGAGAGAGAGAGAGAGAGAGGTGTTGGAGGAGAGGAGGGAGTATTACCAGTCATCTACAGCTTTTACGCACAAAGAGAATCATTATTTTGCAGGACGACAAATAAAGTGATTGAATTACTTACTGTGTGCACTATGATTTTAATAATTGTTTTTTTATATTAACTACTCTAGAGATGAGTTATGTAAAAAAGACTAAAAACACTTATTACAACCATAGACTGTATACAGTCTATGATTACAACACTACTAGCTAAGTTACGAGATGAGCGCAAGCTAGCAATTTGGATGTTAGCAACGCTGCCAACAGGAACCATCCACTTCTGTGGAGTAGCCTACTACAACTAAATATCTATGTGAGTGGAACCTGGATTAGATGATAGCTCAGCATATGGATGTTTTAAGGCATTTTAAACTATAGTTTGTCCCTACACTGAGGTAACTGTATTAACTCTCCATTTGGCCTCTACCTGTATGACTAAATGTTCTGGCTAAAGGGCCTTTGAGTCAAAGTAACACGAGACAACATTATTTTACCATGCAAGTTTGGTGTCCAAACTGATGAAATGCTTGAGGTCCTCTTGTGAGTGATTGTTTTGTCTCTGTTGCTGTGATATTGTTATGTCTTGTAGCATGACGTAAGCCTTATCCCTAAAGCAACGGTGTAACAGTGTCTAGGTGACGTTGCAGCTTTCCGTTAGGCTCGTCTCTGCATGACCAAATGTTCTGCCTGCAAACCGTCACCTTTAATGTGGATGTGGAAATGTAATTATGTGTTTTTTCTTCACCAGGCTCCAGCTGGAAGCCTGGCTGTAAAAATGAATTAGCGCTTTCAAAACGCCAAGCCACCGACACCATAAGTAGTCAAGCGACAGCAGAAGGGTCACTGCAGACAACAGCCGGCAGCCGTGGCCTTAACAAACCTCCAGAGATCTCCAGAGAGACCCAGACACCCCAGAAAAATCTGAAAACCCCGAGAGACCCCAGAAGTCCCCAGCAAGACTCCTTAAAGGGATAGATAGACATTTTGGCAAATATGCTTAATTGCTTATTTAGACTTAGATGAGAAGATTTATGATTAGATGGTGCATTTTTAGCTGGAGCCAGCAGAAGGTTAGCTTAGCATAAAGACTGGAAAGAAGGGAAAACAGCTAGTCTGGCTCTGTCCTACCAGCACCAAAGCTCACTAATTACGTTATTTCTTGTTTGTTTGACCTGTACAAGAACCAAAGTGTTTTATAGGTGGGGTTATGTGCCGGACGTTTTTCTTTGCTGGGACCAGTAACTTCCTGGAGTCTCCACTGGTTGCCTGGCAACTCGTCCTGGACACAAAAAAAACCCCTTGTAAATTGACAAAATCAGTCTTGCTAAGCTAAGCTAAACCTCCTGGAACCTCTGAAAACATTCAGAGACCTCCAGAAACATCTGAATACATCTGTAATTCTAAATAATAAACTGGTGCAAACCTTCAGATAACTATGACTAGCCTATACAATCAATAACTATATTGATATTTTCAAAAATGTTTCCGGAAGACCTTTTTTTTGAAAGTTCATGTACAGAATCCAACAAAACATTGAACTCCAGCAGCCTCCGAAAAGGTTTAAGACAGAGAAAACTCCACAGAGTTCTCAAGATCGGCAGTTTAGATCCTTCCAGTGTTGGAAGAAGTCCTGCATGGAAAATGTTACTTAAGTAAAAGTATTTAAGTATCATCTGGAAAATGCACTTAAAGTATTAAAAGTAAAAGTACTCAATGCTGAAAAATCCTCACATTTTAGAAACTGGAAACGATCCAAACTGTTGTGTCAATCAACTGTCTAATGGTCTAATCATTTCAGCCGGACTTGTAGACCGTTACATTGTTGGTTAGTTTAATTTATAATAAAACATTGTATTTAATGTGCACAAAAATGTTAATTTGTAAAGTAACTAGTAACTAAAGCTGTCGGATGAATGCAGTGAAGTAAAAAGTACAAGTATCTCAAGTTTGTACTTAAGTACAGTACTCGAGTAAATGTAGTTATATATATATATTCCTTTCCCATTCTGACAGCCTTGCTGAGATCTGATCACCACCCCAAACGGTGGAAAACTCGACCTGTACAGACTGCAGTGATTCCAGCTCTGTCGGTGTGCCCAAGTCGGACAAAATTGTCATCATTCCTCATTCAGCAATGAAAAGAGAAGCAAAACACATGGCCTTTATACTGCTGGGCCGCACGCCTCCTTTTCAAATAAATACAAACTAAATAAATATAACCCAGGTTTGGGGCAGGAGCAAACCGGGATTTGCCTCCATCTGGCCAAAGATCATCTGTGTTCGACAAGATACATCACTCAACACTAAAACGCCGTCCCACCATCCCATGTGCACACACACATCCCTCCTTCAAACAACTACACATCATACTGTATATGACTTTACACTGAACTTATTTGTGTCGATTTTTCCTCTGACTTTACGAGAAAGTGTAGGATACAATCTGGGTTCAAAAGGTTAACTTTATCTTATACTGTACCCCAGGGCGTAGCTTTGGGTTCAACATTGGGGGGAGGTTGGGATCTCCACTTTTGAGCAAAATTTAAATTTTGAACGTCATACACTTCATTTTCTGCAGTGGGGGGAATTTTTCTGCAACAATTTATGCCTTTTCTGCATCAAGTTGTGGTGCAAAAGGCTCTATTTGTGTAAAGGAAATTATAAATTATATTTATTTGAGGGGGGGTTGCCCTGGGAACTTATGATTATTGGGGGGGAGGGGGTCGTAACACCCCCATCCCCCCTGTAAATTACGCCTACGACTGTACCTTTAACTCATCTACCTTAAGTCTAAACCTAAGTGTAATTCTAACCGTATGGTTGAGGTCTTAGGATCTGCTGTACCTGGTGGGACCCACGAGACAGCCAAAATGGCGCACACACACACGCACGCACACACACGCACGCACACGCACACACACACACACACACACACACACACACACACACACACACACACACACACACACACACACACACACACACACACACAAACACTCTCTCTCTCATTATAAATGATGCCCCTGTGCTTGAAAAAACAAACGGGTTCCATGCAGGATCTCAGAGCTCTGATTGGAGAAACACAAAACCAGCCAACAGAAAAACACGCAGCCGCAATTAGCAACAGAAAAACCATTTATTCCAGTGTGAAGGTAAACATATAGAGACAAGTTAGTGAAAATAGAGGAGAGGGAAGGTGGGGTGTGGGCGATACAGCCAGAACGCAGGGTAGTCTCAGTCCTACAGACCCAAATCCCCACAGCTCTAAATTCAAAAATCACAGCCAGTGTTAAGCATTGATAGAAACAAAGAACTACAGTCGTGAGAGCTATTTAGTGAGTGCAGATTTCAGATATGGAACATTTCGTTGAGATTCTGTTACCTAATTCTTCATAAGAAAAGCAACATTTCATATTGTTGCTTGCAAATAAAAGTTGCAAAAATTGAAAGTAACATTTTTCATTTCCAAGATTAAACATCTTTCTTGAACCACTTCATCGCTAATTACGCAACGCAAAAATGGCAAAAACGAGAGCCTATTGAAGCATGTTGCAGCATTTCTGATTCTTTTCTATGACATATACTGTGAAGTAGCACAACCCATGCAATAAAGGGATCCGCAGGGGAATCTTGGTTTTACAGTAATAATTAAATCAAAGATACTTTAAAGACAACGGTGATACATATTGTAATGCTTCCTGTTGTTGATGTTTCTCAGGTCATTGTGTTACGAGTGTCAGCCGCAAAGTGTTTCTGCTGGGACATTAGCCAACATATTTATAAAATATACACTTTTGTAACTTCTTGATAATTTCAGCATTTGATTACTATGGATTTTTTTTTTTTCCTATTTGAATTAAATTTGACTTCCAAAATTCGTTCCAACAGCCCTGGACCTACTCTCTCTGGAAAGTGTCCTGAGATCACTTCTGTTATGATTTGACACTATGTTAAAATAAACTGAATTGTATTGATTGTGATATGTATCGAAGTGTTCTATTGCATCAGTGGCTGGCTGGTTGACTGGTATTTCTATATCTGTCGCTGTCCTATACTGAGTTCACTGTTCTTGAACACAACATTTAATCTCATATGCAGAATGCACTGATGCAACCAGAACTCTTGATACATCTCAGGATCAACTCTTGAACCAGAACAGTGACAATGTCTCCCAGCAGAAACACTGTAATAGTGTGTCAACTCTTGTTGTTTTTTGTCATATATGCACTTCCTCCTTGTAACCACTGGGTGATGCAAACAGCCAGTCTACAGCCAGACAACAGTCACTATTCTGTGTGTGTGTGTGTCGCATAACTGTGTACTACAGGGTTTCTGTAACGGCCTTAGTTATATGCCCTATACACACACACACACACACACACACACACACATGCAGCACAACACAGGCCAACAGATGCA
Organism: Perca schrenkii; assembly: GCA_025617405.1. Lineage (NCBI taxonomy): Eukaryota > Metazoa > Chordata > Actinopteri > Perciformes > Percidae > Perca > Perca schrenkii. Next base: position 29,318,435 of record CM046801.1, on the reverse strand, counting down.
GTAGTCTAGGCCACCATTGTATACAGTAATATCAGTTTTATAAAGAAGTCTGATTGTCCTTCTGTGTGTCAGAATCAACGTGATCTTTTGCTTTCAGGTTGGGTTGCTCTGAAAATCCATCATTTAAGGACACCAATTTTCTTTGTAAATGAATAATGTATCGTAAATAAATAAATGTTTTTCCTTAAAATACAGGGGGGGCATAAGCAAGTACACCCCTATGTTAAATTCCCATAGAGGCAGGCAGATGTTTATTTTGAAAGGCCAGTTATTTCATGGCTCCAGGATACTTTGCATCCTGATAAAGTTCCCTTGGCCTTTGGAATTAAAATAGCCCCCCCACACACACACACACACACACAACATCACATACCCTTCACCATACCTAGAGACTGCCATGGTTTTATTTCAGTTAGCCTAATAGCTGGTTTGATTTGCATTGAGAGATGATCTTATAGAATAGTTGACTGACTGAGAATAGTCATTTATAAAAAGTGAGCATTATGCGGCGACGAAAGTTAAATTTTAGGCACCGAAACGACCAGGTAAGTTTAGGAAAAACAGCCGGAAACAGTTTTGCATTTGTTTCAAAGAAAAATGGATAAAACAAGAATGGACACAAGTATTCCTAAAGACATTATCACTAAATTCAAATGTAATAATAAACCTCTGAGTCATGTGACAAATCTTATACTTGTATATATTTCACATACATAAGGCAAGATTCTGTAAGTCCTTCCCAAACCTTTACATTGCTGTGGTTGAATTCAATTTGTACACAAACACCCTTATAACAAACAAAAAAGTGAATGCACACTGTTATATCTTATAGAACAATTATGTCATTGTTTATTTATTATGTTTAGATATCTTATGTTTTATATTTAATTAATTATATTTCATTTGATTGATGTGTTTTTTTACACACTGGAATCTTCAATTGTTGGATAAGAATGTCCATGACCTGCTGAATGTTTGTCTGTTCACAATGTTTAATAAAGAAGTAAAGCCTCTACTGCTTCCATTTTCACCGAGAGGGAGTGGTTGATGGGAAATTGGTAAAACTACATTCCAGTGGTGTTACCATGATGTTGCTATGTGTTGCCGAGACAGCCGTGGCACCGTGGTCAGCTTTGATCAAATGACCACTCTCTCTCTCTCACACACACACACACACACACACACACACACACACACACAC
>CM046801.1:29309734-29312234 GCA_025617405.1 Perca schrenkii | reverse complement strand
CGGCCTTCTGTCTGTGTGTACTGTGTGTGTGTGTGTGTGTGTGTGTGTGTATATACAATCATTTTGTATGTGGGTGTGTCCACATACATAAATGACTGTACTCCCTCACTTTGTCTCTGTGTGTAAGACCATATCCTGTCAGTTTGTGTGTTTGTCTAGCATTGTTTGTGTGGGTGAACATAAACCAGAGGTTCTCCACTCTGGGGTTGAGACCCCCCAAGGAGTCAAAAGATATACTGTATCTACGGGATCACAAGACCATAAACATGATAAGAAAAACACAAAATTAGATTTGTTTATGAAATGTTTGTCCAATCTTTGTACTTGCGCAATACTTTACTAGCTTTGCTCCTACAACTTCAATTGCTGTGTCTTAAAGCTATAGTGCATAGTTTCTGTCACGCACCACCCCCAACCCTTCTCCACAGTTGCTAGTAGCCAAGGAGGACAGAGAGGATTAAAAAAACATGATGGACTCTTCAGAAAAAGATTTTCTGTGGGCAAAAGTCGCCTGATGACACCAGTTTCTAAACATAGCCATACTGAGAAATCCAGAGAGAGTTGTGTGGAGCTGATAGTCTTAATTAGCTTTGTAGCAACTCATTTGGCAATGGCTTGAATGTAACGGACATCCTTCAATTTAAAAAAAGTTACGCACTAAAGCTTTAAGGGGTCACAAGCCAATTAGTCTATATCCTTGACGTTCCACTCCTGGGATCGCCCCCTGTGCCACACCTTCTGCTTTCTTTGTGTTGGAATTTTAAACTCCGGTGTATTAATGAAGGCTACGGTTAACTGCTCCTCAGATCTCTGCAGATCGCTAGACTATTTGTATAATCTGAGTTTTCTCTCGCACGCCTATTTTGCAGCGGCCCCATCCGGCGCTTAGCACCGCCAATGACGATTGTGATTGGCATAAAGAAATGCCAGAGCATGTTTTTCTCCCTTCTTGCAATGCTGTGTGTACTAGACCCTCCTCCGCTCCGTAACTTGTGGACGGTCTGGCAAAGCGAGACTACAAGCCAATTGACTTGCATACAAAACCAGTCAAAGTAAACATAGAAAACAAGTAAGTTTGCGTTCTTTACTTAACATATTATATTCATACAAGCAAATCTGTTCTTATCTCTAACACAATAATAACTGTGGTATAGGTTATTGCTATTCTTCACCAGTGTGTGGTGTAATTCATCAATTTGCTTATATCCGGGTTTTTTTTTCTTAAATCAGCCTTATTGTCTTGACAGGGCGCTCAGCAGTTGCCTTATTTTCCAGCACTTGATGTAACAATGAGGCTGTTTCGCTTATAGAAATTCAATGCTAAGTATTTCTAACGTTGCCTTCTCATGTGTATTACTAAGTAATAAAAGAAATTAAACTCAAGTTAAAGTTTGGTCAGGTCTCTTTAAAACTATCGTGATTGGACCCCCCGCCCCCCCCATCATAATCTGTAGGCGTGCAATGGAGTTAAAGTCAAAAAGTTTCTTAAAGGTCCAATATGTAATATATTTATTGTAATAAATCCAAAAATGACCCCAATGTGTCATCAGATATTAAAAGGGGGATAGAATGCAAAACCGATTTTACCCTGTCATAGTTGAATAACGACAGTTCGGTGGGTAAATAGGACATACATAGAAGCTCAAAATCCAATTGACACCCCTTTACTATGAAAATCTCATATTTTGAAACTGCCGCTGAAAACGGGCGAATCCCAACAAAGCTGGAAGTTGTCGTCAACCTCCCAAAAACCGGAACCTTTGTCAGCCCATGGGTGTATTAAGAGAACGGTCACGCCCCAACATTTACATAGGCTACACAACTGACCTGAGATCAGGTAGTCTTCCGAATCTAGGTCGCGCAGATCTCTGCTATTCCATTACAAAATTAACTTCTGAAACTTTTTTATGCGAGAAATCAACTATGTAAAGCTCAAATATGGTCCGTTTTACGAAAATGGATGGCTAATTGCAAATTTTGTCCGACTGTGTGTCGGAGTTCAGCGCCGGTGCTGCCTGTGTTGCTGCCTCGCCGCCCAGCCTGCCTTCCTTCACACACCCCGGCCTGCTCTGAGGAACTTGGAGCTCCGTTAGGGCTAGCAGCCCACAGCACTCCATACCCGCGCAAAGTCACCGGTTTTTGGCAAATGGATTACTACACGCTGGTGCTCTGACAGAGCTCCAGGGTCTGCAGCTCCCCTCTTCCTAATGCCAGGTGTGTGTGAGTGAGAGCACGGTCAGAGAGCTTGTTACGCCAGCAATCTCTTACCACAGGTTCCATTTAATCTTATAATGTGTGTAATTATAATGTGTTGAGTTATTTAAACAAACGATCGGTGAAATGCACGCCTCTTGTCCGCGAGTCTCATTGATAGAGCCTGCGGCTGGATGGAGCTATAGCTAGAGGAGACTAGTTATAGCTAGCCTCTTCTTAGAATTCCTCTGGAATTCACAAAAAATCATTAACTTGAAATCGGACACAGTTGTTAGCTTTATAAGAC
>CM046801.1:29277234-29302234 GCA_025617405.1 Perca schrenkii | reverse complement strand
ATTCCTTTAGCATTGAAACAATTCCATATGTGTTATGTATGATTTATTGGCCTCCATCGAGTGACTAGGGTCCTGGCTTGCTAAATGCTAAGCCTTTAAATGTTGAATTAAACTTGCAATAATTTCCAATAAAAGTAATATTTGACATATTGGGATGGAAGTATTTAATTTTTCATTGGACTCTTTTTGAAGCAGAAAAGATTTCACACACACACACACACACACACACACACACACACGCACGCGCGGGCATACTCACACACACACACACACACACACACACACACACACACACACACACACACACAGATGTCCCAATGTGCTGTCCTTATTCAGTTAGGGAGCAGGAACACATGCAGAGGGGCCTCGTTGATCGGGTGGGATGTTGTAGTGGTGGCGCCATGCTGCCGGTTTCCCTAACCCCTCCCCTGCTCTCTCTCTCTCTCTCTCTCTCTCTCTCTCTCTCTCTCTCTCACTCGCTCTCCCTCCCACGCACACATACACACACACACACACACACACACACACAGAGCTGCTCTCTCTCTCTTTCGCTCTGTTTCTCTCACGCAGATGTGAAGATGTTTGAACACACTCAAGCATAAAAAGACAGGCAGATACAGAAACACACAAACATAACACAAACCTACACACTGGCCGAAAGGCGGGACAAATTGAGTCGGTGTTGTTCAGTGAATGTGATTTGTAGGCAGGGGGGGCGATGAGGGGGTGTCCGAGGGTCCTGGTCCGAAAAAACTAATTAACATCAGCAGCTGTTTCTGTCCTATCATCAGGGAAACTGTATGCAAACTCTTCTCGTGCTCCAAGAGATTCAATTCTATTCACGTACAATTCTATAAACTAAACAAAGAAAGTGCATCAGAAGCATGATGTGTGCTCCAAGTCCCCATTCTATAATACCACTAGGAATGAATGTACAGGAACTAATACAAGGATGATGTCAATGAAACTGTGACTTTGGAACAATGAAAATGATTTCATATTCCTTATAACCAATTTCATAAACCTCATTAAAGCCAATACAGATGTTTACAAGGGTTTATAATGTTTCTTTTTTGGGATCCAAACTCTCTGTGGAGTTGTCGCACCACAATTTATTCACTTTGTTTTAGCTGTGAGTAGCTCATTCAGGTCTATTATCTGCTCAAGTGGGAGACGTGGGAGACAAGTGTCCAGCAACACCACACTGACAAATGAGAAATGGAAACGAGACCCTTAAAGGTGGAAGTGAACTAGTTTATATAAGAGCTGTCTTCGAAACAGTTCCCTATCACAGTTAAAGCTCTTTTCTCCACTGTTAATTTCATTCACTATATAGTCCACTATAAAAATACCCACAAAGCACAGCTATTTGAGTGTACATACGATGTACCCATAGACAGTAAAATAATGGACACAGCTACGCCATATACTTCGACGGAGACCAACCAGTGAAGTCACTTTTCTAGTGATGGCTGAGCGTACTGCGCAATTTCAAACTGAGCTTGACGACGTAGCTGTGACGTGAGCAACCTGTTGAAAGTTGGAAGTCTTCTGGTAGCTGTGCCAAGAGAAATATCAATCATTCCCAATCTTGCAGAGACGGAGAGCGTAGGTATATGTAAGGAGATAACATAGGCACAGGCTAATTATTGCTAACTAAAATGCTAGTTAACATTAGTAATTAAACATAAACAGCTAATGTAAGTCAAAACTTCCTGTGAGCTCCTCCTGACTGTACGGTAATTCCTCTACTATGCGACAGTAAGTCGCGTGGTTGTGACACAATCGTTAGCCTATTTTTACAAAAACGGCTGCTAGTGGGCCATAATGTGAGATACAAAGTAATGGAGCCTTTTGTTGTGTTTCTTTAGAAATAAACAATGGACAAATAGAGTCTTTAAACCCTTCAGATGTAAAGTTATTCGCTGTCAAAGTGACGCCAAAATGAATGGGAGTCAATGGAATGCTAACGGAAGGTGATGCTTGTTACAGCCTACAATCTCCCCATAGGAGGTACGCTTTCCGGATGCTTGCTTACCCCCTTGGATGTACCCTACATTTTACTCCAACGCAATGCAACGCGGCCGTGTATTCCCGGAGGAGAGGAAGAAGAAGCAGAAGCACCCGCGAAAAACTGAAAAGGAAAATTGGAGCGGGCTTTCATTTCTGAATGGTGGAAATGGAAGATGCAACATATATACAACCTTTTACTTTCCTCCTGCATGCTCGGTTTGTTTCAGGGCCTTATTAGAAGTATTTTTGTTTCAGTTTGTTTACATGATGCTGAGCTGTCTCTGTCACACAAATAATCTTCTACCGACGCAAGTCACGGAACAATGTGTTTTTTTAGTGAGTGTCCAAAATCCGAAAAAGTGTGTCACAATGCAGGGGATGACACCCAGACCCCCCACTATGATATGGCCCCCCATCCTGGCCCATACGTATGGAGTGAGTAAGTGAGTGAGTGAGTGAGTGAGTGAGTGAGTGAGTGAGTGAGTGAGTGAGTGAGTGAGTGAGTGAGGGAATGGTTGCGAACACAGCTAAGGTGTAGTCGGACTACGTGTTAATAGCTGTTCTGAAGGAGATGAAAAGTGTCACACTTTGATTCATACACATGAGAAGTGACAGTGACACATGAGAAGTAGTTGTGTAAAGAAAGAAAAAGAGAGCTAGAGAGGGAGGCTCCAACCACACAGCTGACCAGCCACTGAGTGAAGTCGGTGTGGATGGTCTGCACATCCTGCACAAAACTGTACAGCTTTTCAACTCTAAAACTCTTTTTTTTTTTACATATTTAGTTATAGTAATGGTGTGTTCTTTTTGTCCACCGAAGTCGATCTACGAGTTGTTTTCCGGAGTTACGAACCGGAAGTTGCAAAAAGAACGCCACCGAGGTCGTATATACGACTCGTCAAGTCGTCTGAACTCAGAGGACCCCGAGTTCACTTTCAAAGATGGCTACGTCGTGCATCACACGTAGTAAACATTGTGGTTTTCTACAATTTTAAGCACTTTTGTCTTTGTTGTAAGCAAATGAAGAAGTCGTACACATAGCACTGTGTACTGCTACCTATAGGCATGTCTCTACAGTCTTATTAGGAGTTAAATACCGCCTAATTAGTTATTTTGTAGCTTGTGCAGCTGAAATTGGATAGAGACGCTCGGTTGCTATATGACAACAATGGCTTTAAGCCGAGTCTTGAGCAGAAGGCAGAGCAGTAGCCTAACGTTAACGTTAATCAAAACGTAATTTTCATGTATCAAACTGTGAAATATATTTGTGTAATATGTCAATAACTGGGTGAATAGGTTCCTAAATGTTACTAAAAATGTTACAAAAATCCATCTTTTCTCCAACTCGTAGTATTGTGTGAGAAAAAGAATGCAACAACCCCGCGGTTATTTGTTTTTCGACATGGATGTGACGTCACACTCGAGCTACTAGTCGCGATTACAAGACAAAAAGAACGCACCGTTATAGTATGTTGCAGTTCTGTGCTTTCATTTTTTATTGCTTCTTGTTAGAGATGTTCTAATACCATTTTTTCCTTCCGATACTGGAATATCAGCCGATACCGAGTACCGATCCATCCGAGCATTGAACTAAATATAATATAATATATCATAATTTTTGTTCATCTGTATACTACTAACCCTGTATGGATTTGATATGATTTTTATGGTTATGGTATTGGATTGGGTCATAGACTCGCAAACTCGACTATACCGGTCCCAGCATTTTAAGCAGTTTCAGAGGCATTTCCGATACTGATATCTGGTATATATATAAATATATACTAGGATATTTTTATTGTACGCACCAAACACCAATGTGTAAATGTAAAAAAAAACTACTTGGAAATAAATCTAATTCTGATTCTCATTTTTGGGTCTGAACAGCTGGAAACAGGGAGGTACTGAGGTGCAGTATGACAAACCATAATGAATATATTTTCTTCCCTCTACAAAGCAATGAATACAAAGCCAACAAGTCTTCTGACTGCAACGGTTGGAGAGACAAATAGCAGGCAAGGATCACATATCCCAGAAACTCTCCAGGGTGCTGAACATGGGCACACCATTACATGGATCATGGTAGGGTGAGACACCTGTCAATGAAGTAAACTGGCTCCCAAAAACAAGACCTTTGCCACCACTTTGCCACCAAGACACTCAGAACAGAAGTGTCAATCAAGTCACTTAGACTCAGGTCAGAATTCTCACATCACCAAGGTCTCATTGCTTGACTTGGAACTACTGATTTGGAATAGTGTGAAATCCTAAGTCAAAGTCAAAAGATTATAGAAAATATATTTTATATAAAAAAAAGGTGCGCACCAAATGAACCCTTCATGTCCTGATTACACATATACTTTAAATCAATTTGACAGCATCAATCATGTATCACAAGCAGGAGGGAAGGTACAGATTCATTGAAAATTATTGTAATCATTTCACAGACACCTGTTAACTAACTAGTCCATGCATTTGTTACTTCCAGGCTGGACTATTGTAATTCCTTACTATCAGGTTGCTCAGATAATAAGTCCCTTAAGACTCTCCAGCTGATCCAGAATGCTGCAGCGTGTGTTCTGACAAGAACTATAAAAACAGATCATATTTCTCCTGTATTAGCTTCGCTGCATTGGCTTCCTGTAAAATCCAGGATTGAATTTGAAATCCTTCTCCTGACCTACAAAGCTCTAAATGGTCTAGCACCATCATATCTTGAAGAGCTCATAGTACCTTATTGTCCCACTAGAGCACTGCGCTCCCAGAATGCAGAGTTACTTGTGGTTCCTAGAGTCTCTAAAAGTAGAATGGGAGCCAGAGCCTTCAGCTATCAGGCTCCTCTCCTGTAGAACCTGCTCCCAGTCTGGTTTTGGGGGGCAGACACCATCACCACATTTAAGAGTAAACTTAAAACTCTCCTCTTTGATAAAGCTTATAGTTAGGGAGTGAGGAGTTACCTAGACCGGCGGGGGAGGGTGTATAGCTTCAGACACAACACCCCTTCTCTTCTCTGCTTCTCTTCATAGTCATCAGATTCATCTATCAACCCTTATAGAACTGGCTCAGGTTTGCCTTGCACCAGCTCTTAATTATTCTGTTATAGTTTTAGACTGCCAGGGGACTTCCTTTGACACACTGATCTCCTCTCTCCTCTCTCTTTCCATCTGTATCTGCATCCATGTCCCAGAAATGCTTGTTACTAACTTAGCTCTGGGGAGCTTATTCCCTGGAGTCCTTGTGTTTTTTTCGCCCAACAGTTTTCCTTGGATTAGGGTGGCACCTAAATCATGGTTGCAGCTGTCGCCGTGGTCCTGCTCCGCGCCCTGCTACGCCCTGCTACGTCCTGCTACGCCCTCCTATGCTCTGCAGTGCCCTGCTACGCCCTGCGACTCGCTGTAATGCCCTGCAGTGCCCTGCTACGCCATGAACTACTACAACTACTATTTGTAGTCATAGTTCCATTATCTTTATTGAGACTATTATTGCCACTGTTCATCACACCCCCAACCGGCACCGTGAGACACCACCTACCAAGAGCCTGGGTCTGTCTGAGGTTTCTCCCTAAAAGGAAGGTTTTCCTCGCCACTGTCACACTAAATGATTGCTCTTGGGGGAATTATTGGAATTGTTGGGTCTTTGTAAATTATAGAATGTGGTCTTGACCTACTCTATCTGTAAAGTCTCTTGTTATGATTTGATACTATAAATAAAATTGAATTGTATTGTATTGTTTACCATGCTCCACCCTCAACCTTTAGCCATCTTGCCATCAGGAGCCAGGCAGCCTTTTTGACTCAGTGAGTACATTATCATGCTCTCTTACTTAGCCTACCACTCAGCTATGTAGCAGTAGGATAATAGGGGCTGGAATGCAGGCTTCAAAATAAATTTTTTGTCCACCAGCCAAATACTAGTGAATGTTAAAATGTTACTTAATTATGGCTGGTGAGTTGAGCAAATCTACCAGCCACTTAAATTTTACCAGCATTTGGCTGGTAATTGGTGCTAATATTGGACCCTGCTTACATGTGTTGAAGGGAAGTGGAAGGACAGGTGGTAATGACCTCCTAAAAAAAGATTCTGTTCTGAGCAGAGACTGCTGTAGACCATTATTTGAAAAAAAAATTTGGCCACGTTTAACCTGAAATTTCAACATTATAACATTGTAGATATCACAGAAAATACAGAAAAGCGTAATATTTCGCCCTTAAAACCCCAAATCCCAGATGCATACAGTGGGGGCAAAACAGTATTTAGTCAGCCACCAATTGTGCAAGTTCTCCTACTCAAAAAGATGAGAGAGGCCTGTAATTTTCATCATAGGTACACTTCAACTATGAGAGACAAAATGAGAAAAAAAAAAAAATCCAGAAAATCACATTGTAGGATTTTTAATGAATATTTTCCACCATAATTTGCAAATAAGCAAATTATGGTGGAAAATAAGTATTTGGTCAATAACAAAAGTTCATCTCAATACTTTGTTATATACCCTTTGTTGGCAATGACAGAGGTCAAACGTTTTCTGTACGTCTTCACAAGGTTTTCACACACTGTTGCTGGTATTTTGGCCCATTCCTCCATGCAGATCTCCTCTAGAGCAGTGATGTTTTGGGGCTGTTGCTGGGCAACACAGACTTTCAACTCCCTCCAAAGATTTTCTATGGGGTTGAGATCTGGAGACTGGCTAGGCCACTCCAGGACCTTGAAATGCTTCTTACGAAGCCACTCTTCGTTGCCCGGGTGGTGTGTTTGGGATCATTGTCATGCTGAAAGAACCAGCCACGTTTCATCTTCAATGCCCTTGCTGATGGAAGGAGGTTTCCACTCAAAATCTCACGATACATGGCCCCATTCATTCTTTCCTTTACACGGATCAGTCGTCCTGGTACCTTTGCAGAAAAACAGCCCCAAAGCATGATGTTTCCACCCCCATGCTCCACACTAGGTATGGTGTTCTTTGGATGCAACTCCAGCATTCTTTCTCCTCCAAACACAACGAGTTGAGTTTTTAACCAAAAAATTCTCTTTTGGTTTCATCTGACCATATGACATTCTCCCAATCCTCTTCTGGATCATCCAAATGCTCTCTAGCAAACTTCGGATGGGCCTGGATTTAAGCAGGGGGACGTCTGGCACTGCAGGATTTGAGTCCCTGGCGGCGTAGTGTGTTACTGATGGTAGCCTTTGTTACTTGGTCCCAGCTCTCTGCAGGTCATTCACTAGGTTCCCCCATGTGGTTCTGGGATTTTTGCTCACCGTTCTTGTGATCATTTTGACCCCACCGGGTGAGATCTTGCGTGGAGCCCCAGAGCGAGGGAGATTATCAGTGGTCTTGTATGTCTTCCATTTCCTAATAATTGCTCCCACAGTTGATTTCTTCACACCAAGCTGCTTACCTATTGTTGATTCAGTCTTCCCAGCCTGGTGCAGGTATACAATTTTGTTTCTGGTGTCCTTTGACAGCTCTTTGGTCTAGGCCATAGTGGAGTTTGGAGTGTGACTGTTTGAGGTTGTGGACTGGTGTCTTTTATACTGATGACAAGTTCAAACAGGTGCCATTAATACAGGTAACGAGTGGAGGACAGAGGAGCCTCTTAAAGAAGAAGTTACAGGTCTGCGAGAGCCAGAAATCTTGCTTGTTTGTAGTTGACCAAATACTTATTTTACCGAGGAATTATCCTAAAAATTCTACAATGCGATTTTCTGGATTATTTTTTCTCATTTTGTCTCTCATAGTTGAAGTGTACCTATGATGAAAATTACAGGCCTGTGGGAGAACTTGCACAGTGGGACAGTGGGAGAACTTGCACAATTGGTGGCTGACTAAATATTTTTTTGCCCCACTGTAAGTTAGTATGGGGGAGACGCATGCATCATAAAGGGAAGAAGTAGAGTACCCAAGGTCTTCACAAACTTTAAGTTTGTTAACAACAGACCCCAATGCTCTTCCAGCTGAATCGACGAGGGATTTTACACTGGTTTCATACGTTTAAAATTCATCAAGAGTAAAACTAAAAGAAGAACATATACTTCATTTATCCCTCTAGGGTAATTCAGATTTATATATATGTGGCTGAATGTAAAATAAAGTGGATTAAATCATGACCGGAGTTAATCTAAATATGAGACACTTCCAATAACGAGTGCAAAAATGTCCTCTGTCTAAAGAGAAGATGCTGCTTACAGTTACTTCACTCGGGTCAGTTCTGTAGAGGTACTGTATTATAAGGCCCTTTTGGGGGAATGTTAACTTTCCCAGACAGCATGTCGCCTGTGTTTGCTGTATTTTCGGTAGTACGGGCAGGGGTTGTGTGGCAGTGGGGAGACTCCCAGCTGTAAATGTGCGGGACTGTCTGAAGGTGAAGCCGTTAGAAAACAGCATCCATCCTCCAAATGAAGCATGACAAATATTTTCAAACTAGAAGAGCTGTTATTTCACTCTTTCGAGTGCTGAAGTGTTTCTTTCTCACATTCTTTATTGGGTTGCTGTGTTTTCTTTTCCTTCAGACACGGCCTCTGGATGGAAATTCACACTTTACATTCTCATAATTTCTCACTGACTGCCACTGAGGTCGACACGAGGAACAGATCAGTCGCAAATATTCCAGTAACAATCACAAGAGGTCATAGTTCACTGAAGCATGACAGAAAACAGAAAAGATATTTCTGTGCGCTACAATTATCATGGCTTTCATAGGTGCTATTCATAAAAAACAAGGAACACGCGCGCACACACACACACACACACACACACACACACACACACACACACACACACACACACTTCCTGAAAGCCAAGTAATAAAAGTTTCAAGCCGATAATCAATTATTCCCAAATTAATAAATATCCTGTCTTTTTGGAACACACCCACTCATCCAGCACAGTACCACACACACACACACACACACACACACACACTCCACACACACACACAGAGCCTCCAGTGTGTTTCAGTGCTGTCTGTTTGACTTATTTTGCCTGCTTTAATGAGAAATATCGCATTACCACACGTACTGTGAGCAGTGAAGGCTGGATGGAGTCCAGGCTGAAGAACGTCTGAAAAACTGAACCCAGAGCCAGGCCAACATTACTTTTCACAAGCATGAGCAGCGGTGGTAAGTTGTAGTGGCTGGAGAAGTCACAGTAGTAGAAGCAGTAGCAGTGGTGGTAGTACAGGAGGTGCATCATTTAAAGCGTAACTCTCGCCAAAATGCAACCTAGGGTCTTTTTGTGAATGTAGCCGAGTCAAACTTTCGTTTAAAAGCATATTTAGGACGGAAACGCCACTTTTAAGATTTACCGTATTCTCGTTTTCGGTCAAATGTCCTTTTGAATGGGAGTGCTAGGGGCGCTACAATGATAGCATCAAAATCACTATTTTTAAAACACTGAGAAGGCTCGACACAACATGAAACTTTGCTCAAAGTATCACCGGGCCTCTACACCTTAACAAAAGCATTGAGAACATTGTTTGTGTACCCAGAGTTTACTGAAAAGAAAGGTTTTGACAACTCACTTTAGCTGTTGTTGATTTCCAAATCATGTCTGATCTCCAAATGCAACGTAACAGGGAGGAGAGTAAAGATGGAAAGCTCCTAAAGCTTTGTTCCATATAAATCCACAGATAATTTGTTGTATTGTCGTTAGTGAAAAACATTATTGACCTTGTAGTTGAAAAAGGAGCCTCATATAAGAATGACATTTCCTACTGTGGAGTCCGTTCATTCGCATTCAGAGATTGACACTTTTTGACTGAGAAGATGGCGGATAGCGTAAACAACAAGGGGGTAAGCAAGCGTCTGGAATGCGTAGCTCCTATGGCGCCATTTTGATGGTAACAAGTGATCACCCGCCGTTAGCATCCCATTGACTGCCATTCATTTTGACATCACTTTGACAGCTAATAACTTTACATCTGAAGCGTTTAAAGACTCTATTTGTCCATCGTTCATTTCTAAAGAAACACGACAATGTATCAAAGGCTCTATTACCTTGTATCTCACGTTATGGCCCACTAGCAGCCGTTTTTGTAAACATAGGCTAACGATTGTGTCATAACCACGAGACTTACTGTCGCATAGTAGAGGAATTACTGTATAGTACAGGAGAAGCTCGCAGGCAGTTTCGACTTACATTAGCTGTTTAGGTTTAATTACTAATGTTAACTAGCATTTAAGTTAACAATAATTACCCTGTGCTTATGTTATCTCCTTACATATACCTACACTCTGCATCTCTGTAAGACTGGGAATGATTGAGATTTCTCTTGGCACAGTTACCAGAAGACTTCCAACTTTCAGACACGTTGCTCACGTCACATTTACGTTGTCTCTGGCAGTTGGAGGCTGCGCAGTAAAGCAAGAGATCACCGGAAAAGTGCTTCTAACATCCTTCACTGGTCTCCGTCCAGAGCAACGGGGTCTGTTGGTCCATTATCAGAATCAGAATCAGAATCAGAAAGGGTTTTATTGCCAAGTACGTTTTTTGACACATACAAGGAATTTGTTTTGGTGTTGCTGGTGCACATTACACATTCTCTAAATGTAATATTAAACAATATAAGTATAGGTAAACAATATAAGTATATGTACACAGTATGTATTAAATTAAAAATAAAGATAGAAATAAAATAAAATAGATAAATAAAGAGCAAAGAGCATTAGAGCAGAGAGAACAGTGGCATGAAGAGCCAGGTGGAGAGTCACGGTGGTTTCCGGGCCTTGTTAATAAGGCTAGTGGCGGAGGGGAAAAAAGCTGTTCATGTGGCGTGAGGTTTTGGTCCTGATGGACCTCAGCCTCCTGCCAGATGGGAGGGGCTCAAAGAGTTTGTGTCCGGGGTGGGAGGGGTCAGCCACAATCTTTCCAGCACGCTTCAGAGTCCTGGTGGCGTAAAGGTCCTGGAGCGGCGGCAGATTGCAGCCAATCACCTTCTCAGCTGACCGAATGACACGCTGCAGTCTGCCCTTGTCCTTGGCAGTGGCAGCAGCGTACCAGATGGTGATGGAGGATTTGAGGATGGACTCAATGATGGCTGTGTAGAAGTGCACCATCATTGTCTTTGGCAGGTTGAATTTCTTCAGCTGCCGCAGGAAGTACATCCTCTGTTGTGCTTTCTTGACGAGGGAGCTGATGTTCAGCTCCCACTTGAGGTCCTGGGAGATTATATATATGTCAATGGTAAACAAGTGAGTTGTTAAAACCTTTCTTTTAAGTAAACTATTTGTACATAAACACTGTTCTCAATGCTCAAGTTCATATGTAGAGCCCCTTGTGATACTTCAAGCAAAGTTTCATGTTGCGTCGAGCCTTCTAGTGTCCCCCCCCTGCGGCAGTCTAAACACACTACCCCCATTCAAAATGAATGGAAAGACAGACAGGATTTAATTTCATAGTACGTACAAGAACCGTCACAGTTCATATTGTGCTCAGACAGGAGCTCATATTTATTATGGCCAAATCCACCACACACAGAGACACACACACATTCTCACACAATATTCATAGTTTCACACAAGATCCAAATAATGTAGTCATATCTGTAGTGACTTGCAACAAAACATATATCTAAATAAGCCAGTGAGCGGTGTAACGTGTTAACTTGTTTCGGACGCGAAACAAAACGTCCGTTGCACTTTATTTTGGATTCGGCGATCCATTTATTCCCAGTTCTATACACATGCTCGCTGTAAGGTTCCAATACGAGTCAGGGACAAGAGTAAAGTTCTCGCATTAAACGGTTTATTAAATTAAATAAAAAAACGGAGCCGAGAAAACGTATGGATGTAAACTGTACTGTGTGAACACTTCAGTTAGTATTGTATGTGGCGTTTTCTTTTGCTTTTGTGCAAATGTTCCACCAAAACAAGTTCCTTCCCGAGACTATTTAGCAGAGCCACTGCGTCTGGAGCTTAGCGCCGACCAGGACGATTGGGATTGGTTTAAAGAAATGTAAACAACCCAGAGCGTTTTTTTCTCCTTTCCCACAATGCATCTGTGGTGTAGCCAGACCTTATTACACAGCGCTGTGATAGGGCTGTCAATGCCAGACTACTGTACTCTTGCATAGATTGGGGCTTTAACATACATGTCCACTAGGAAGCGGTGTCACATTTAGAAAACCACAATGTAAAGAACATATACAGTAATCAATGTAAACAAACCACTATATCCATAAAACAAATGTGAAAGAATTTGGATTTAACGTAAATGGACACGGCAATAATAGATAGGCAACGACAGGAAATGCCTTGAAGAGGAATTTAGTTTTCTCACCCAGTAAACTGCTCAAATGTACGCCCCAAAATAAAATAGAGAAAACACTATGATAGGATACAGGATGTTGGTACCAACTGATCAGCTTGCTAGACATGCAGGTCCGCACTACTTGTTGTTGAAATTCAGGAGGTGTGCGTACGTCATGAGAACCTCTGCAACTTACCTATAAAACCCTTCTCTACTGTAAGACGGTCACCTATATCTTCTCAGAAGCATGATTCCACGTTAAGACCGCACCTGGGTCAACCCACAGTACCGGTCCAAAGCAACTTCTCCCAATCCTGCCAATTACCACTTCAACACTGCAAGTCGAGTACTGCAGCTACCCACACTTAAGTTTCTCAATCCAAGTTGTTAATTCATCTTTAACCATGTGTGTTAGTGCTAGTGACAACAGAATAGTAAATAGGATGATATTGTTGACAATTATCAGTTATCTTAAACTGAAAGAGAATGTGTTGATCACGTGTCTGTCTTCATTAACTGAAGTTGAACGACGGCCATTTTTCAGCAGCAGCAGTACTCTGAGTACCACGGAGCTGTGTGTTGTTAGGTGTGTGTGTGCTTGTGTTTTTGTCTGTTGTTGCTTAACTCAGCACAGCAAACACACACACACACGGAGGCCCCCTCTGGTGCTGTTAAGTGAGTCCTGAGTGAGACTGATGGGGGTCAAGGCCCTCATACACACACACACACACACACACACACACACTTAGATGTACAATGCTCACAATACTGTGTTCAGCATTTCAAACGTGTACAGAGGCAGAAATAAAAACACACACACACACACACACACACAGCGTCTTTACCCCTAGGCAGTACAATCAGACCCCCCACCCAGAGCTGCTGTGCCAACTCTACACACACTCATACACACACTCTCCCCTTCTGAGTGCATGCTGAGTCTGTGTGTGTGTGTGTGTGTGTGTGTGTGTGTGTGTGCATAAACTCGCCATGCAGGAGAAACAAAAAGCCTCATGTCCGCCTGCAGCGTTCTCCTCCCTCCCTGTGTCCCTGTGTATCATTTTTATTGTCTCTTTTTCATCCTCGTCACGTCCGTTTTATCTTCTTCAGCTACAAACAGGCAGAGCGAGAGATGGATGAATGATTCAGAGGTGGAGGGAAAGGAGGGATGCGATTGTCTTTTTTTACTCGCCACTTTTCTACTCCACAACTCTGAGTGTAATTCCATATTTTTATTTTCAATTATTAACATCTTGTAATTAAAATAATAAGTTCCGGGGGATTGAACAGTAGAGACAGACAGTGTAGTGAAGATAATAGGTAGATGCTCAGTCTAGACGCTAGTTCTGGGTTTATCACCAGGTTCACTCAGGTGTGTCGGCCAGAACACATGACATGAAGAGCTGAGAGATGGTTCGTATTCTGTTTATTTCTTCCTCATTTGTGAGTGTGTGTGTGTGTGTGTGTGTGTGTGTGTGGTTTCTATAAAGAGAGAAACTAAATAGAAATGAATAAAGGAAACATATGTATACACAAATTCCTCCTTAGCAGTAATATACATTACCAAACGTGATATAAACAATAATCGGAATGTAATCAGAACATGGCTATATATCTCTTAAACTCCAATAATGTAAGCAGAGAAAAAGGATTCAAACGTTTATTATATGGGATTGTCAGATATATTCTCCCATCTGTCAAGTTACCGCTAACGTAGACCACACTTCTTTTTATCTATGACACGCTTTAAAGCCTCCAACTAACTAAC
This sequence comes from Perca schrenkii, assembly GCA_025617405.1. NCBI lineage: Eukaryota > Metazoa > Chordata > Actinopteri > Perciformes > Percidae > Perca > Perca schrenkii. The sequence goes on along the minus strand of CM046801.1, from coordinate 29,288,207 downwards.
CGGCTGCCGTTAAAAACCCGGAACGGTTGCTATGTTCCGTTCGAGCTGGAAAGGCTTGATAGAGAAGCCTCGATAGCGGTACAGATAACAATATTTAACACCATTAACTTCTTATTTTACTCAACCATAAAGTACTGAACAATACTAACAACAAGTAATAGAAGTATAAACATGTTTAAACACAATGTTACACATTTTGACGTGATAAACTAGCGTATATGAAAGTGGATATAATTAGCACAATGGTCGCGTAGCGTAGCGACCCTTTAAAGGAGAATTCCGGTCGATTTTAACACGTAGCTCTGTTGTTTGTAAATTTGGAGTGCTGTCAGTAGCGAGAAAAACTATGCCTACACCGTGTTATCCTCCTGCTAGCTTTCGCACAGAGGACACTGAAACAGGGCAAATTTTAAACGTGCTTTTAGCCTCTTAACATGTTCGGAATGTCATTACAAGTGCCTACCCATGTGAAGTGATTCCTTCTGAGTGAACACAGTGAATCTGACTGCAGATGTGAAAGAAATGCATGAAAGTTGTGCTAATTCATACGTCTGTTTAGTTCCGGTGTTGAGACGGCAGTGCGACAGTGCTTAGGGACCGTCGGTGTTGTAGTTTGTAGACGGTCCCAAAGCACTCTCTTGCAGTATAAACACCGAACTTAACAGAGCTGAATTAGCAAGACTTTCATGAATTTCTTTCACATGTGACTCGAACATCTCACATTTACCAACAGCAAAAGACAAAAACATTTCAGACCGTCCTGCCAACCTGTATACATTTTAACATCAATGTACGCTGTAACGATTTTTTACTCTAAAGTCGCTGAAAGCTTTTGCTGTTTCAATCCTGTCACTCAATCTCTGCAGTGGGCAGGGCTGCTGCTTGGATCCCCCACGACTGACGCGTGCACACACACACACACACACACACTAACACACACGGTGGATGCAGGAAAAACCGGAGATGAGACATACACAATGACCTAAATTGAGGGCAGCTACGCTGTGCAATGATAAGTTAAAGTCCAATAAGTGCTTTTTCAAACCGTATGAATGTGTGTCCCAGACCAGGATAGAAAATGAACTAACAATGTAAGGATCGACAAGCTACTGACACATATGTTCAAATTTGATTCATTCAATAACTTATAATTTTTTGTCTTAAATCCACCAGCCATTTTCATGTTATAGCAAAATTTGCAGCATCCTGAGCCTTTTTGGTAAGGTTACTAGGAAAACTCAATAGTAATTTTATTCTCCCCAAAACAAGTTTCATTTTTATTTTTAAAGAACTATTAAAAAAAAAAAAGAATTGCAACTTTGTTTTTGCAACTTTATTGCAACAATAATACAAAAGACATCTCAACTTCTATCTCAATTTGTTACAAAAGCTCCCGCAAAATCAGGCATTTTGGGCTGCAACAAACTCAAAAAAAAGGGCATGAAATCCTGTAGGGACTGAATAGTAGAAATAACAGCAGGTTTAACAAAGAAATACAACATCACACGAGTAATGCAGCACATATACTTAGTCTTCTCATTTACGCACACTCTGGAGAAAGGTGCTGATCACAACTACAATCCAGCTATCATACTGCTTATTAACTGTGTGACGTCAGCTATAACATACAAACCAGCACGCGCTTTGGCTACCGTGATATGTTACTGCACTGAATAAACAGGAGTAAAAGTGAAACATAAAACACAATATGGTCAATTGTACTAAATAACAGCAACGCTAACATAACTTTGGGGCTTTTTACAGACAGACAGATAGACAGACAGACAGACAGACAGACATGGGCTGTGGATTTTACTGTAATTCCATCCATAGCATTTGGTTGACCTGTCTGTACTTTATGCATTATTACGGTTATTTTAATTGTGTATTGTGTTTTTAATATGTATTTATGTCATTGTAAAGCACTTTGTGATTTTATCTGTAAAAACCTTACTTACTTACTTACTTACCTTACTTACTTACTTACTTACCTACTTAACTATTTACTGTCTGTAACCTATGGGTGGTGTAAGATCAGAAAACAGTTAATAGGGTCTGAGGATTGAGGGTGCCATGTGCTGTACTGATTGTGAAGCCATTTGAGGCAAATTTGCAATTGGGTTATATCCATAAAATTGACTTGACTTGATTAAAGCTCATCCAAATGTGGTCCTTTGTCCTTTGTTGAAGTGAGCACATGGGTCTTTACCCTGTTTCCCTCACTGTAAGCTGCTCTGGATCACCACAATAAATGAGTCAAATATATAATGTAAATGTGAAATACTGATTCAGAATGTAATCAAGAGAACTGGACAATGGGGCTTGTGGGTCAATCTGTGCTCACACAGCATCAATCCAGCCCTATTAGCAATGACAAGAGGGTAAAATGCTAATATTGTTACCAATACTGTTATGCTATTTGTCTGACGAGACATCAATAATCTGCCAAGCTGTCAATTTTTCTCACATCTCTCAATTTCTTTCTTTTTTTCATACCTTTCGTTCTGTAACACTGTATCTGTCTCTAGTTAACATTGATGCCTTATGTAAAGGGTGTTTGTCTTTTGATTTCCTTTTTCATCTTTCTCTCTTTATGTCTCCCTGATTGCCAATTGCCAGCAATATTGGTCATTAGTCAAAGACTAATTAACGAGTGCACTTTTGGTCTGGGCTGTTTTTCGTTTTTAGTTACAATGAACTTGTTACATGAACAATGCTGCTGCACCATACAATGATATTTTAGACAATAGTGTCCTTCCAACTTTGTAGCAACAGCTGTTTTAGTAAAGTAAACTATCATACTGGTGGCGACATACTTTTAGTCAAAAAATGTATCTTTACATTTATCGCTTCTTTTATTATCAGTTCTCTCCCCACCTCCGCCGTTTTTCAAAGTAGTTACTGAAACATTTATGTTATGCCATTTATTAAAGGCCGTCACCTGTGTCCCTACCTGTGGGTTTCGTTCTGTTTTACCCTCCCTCTCTCTCTCTGTGCAATATGTAATGCTGTTACGTATCCATTAATGCCATTCATTTTGGGAGGCGTCCATGGTCTTTGCCCGGCTGTCGATTACTGTCCCATTTCTCAGTGCCTCACTCTGATTTACAATATTGCCACTAATACAGTTATGTCATTAGTTCTCCACCTACATGTCGATTTCTCCTCTCCAATTGGAGGAGTTTTTAAGAGAAGATTATTGATTGGGCACAGACGTCAATGCAGATCAATAGTTCCCTTATGCACAGCTTCAGGTCGGATCAGGCAGAAGCCAGACAGGGAGGCTTTTAGAGCCCAAACTGAAGCTGAAAACAAGTCAACGTTTTCAACATCAGTTTGTGTTTTTTTTTCTTAATCTTACCAATTTCTTTAGCCTTACTATAAATATACTCAACCCAGATCAAGTAGGGATTACACACACTGACTCATACTGCTGTCAGATGTTCTTGTAGTTCTTCCATGTGAGACACTGTTCTCCAAATCATTTTCTCAGAAAATGATTTGCGCTCCGGGCAGACTCAGGTCAGTTTGGAGCACTGAGTAAAGAGAGATAATTTGAAAATGTGCACACCAGCAACAGCTACAATAAAGGATAATTAAAACATCTGAAAGGGAAAAGTGTATCTAGTAAAACTACAAACATACTTACCCTATACAGTGTGATCATTAGCAAATGGAAAGGTTGAAAGACGGAAAGTGCAAATGGAAAGTAAGTAAAGTGTTAAACACAATAAGAGTAGTACGTAGTGGCCTTTATTTTAACCTCCTGGGTTAGTTTTTGAATCAGTGTGATCTCATACACAAAGTGGTTGTACTTGAGTTGATGCTGAGCTAGGAGGTCATTTGAAGATTTGATATTACTATAAGATGCTATTAATAAGAATAACCATCTGCAGCCATGCTAGCAGCTCTGTAAGCATTGCCATAAAGAGCCAAATTGTAAGATAGATTTGTTTTCCTTAGCAGTCTTGGTTAAAAGTAATGTAAAACATGGAAAAAAAAACGGTAGTGGTTGGTATGGCACAATGACAATGCCAACATGTTAATCCCTTTGTTCTTCATGGGAGGGAAGGAAACAGGAATGACTCAGACGAGGGGCAGAGTCTATAAAATGTGAGGGAGAGCTTCCTGGGCTTTTTTTCCTGCACTAAGACACACCTGAGAGAGCAGGTAAGGCCAGCCTTTGTTTAGTGTTTGATTTGATTCCCCATGTCATGTTTGGTGAGGGACAAACAATTGGAGTGACTGCTTAGGCACATCAGCCAATAAATAAGATTCCAGTCACCTGCATGTCTCAGGATTGGGAAAAGGGACTATACTAGCTTCGAAAGTTCTAAACAAAGACACTGCTGAATGAGCCAACCACTGTGGTTGAACCACTGTTCAACCACTGGGTTTCTGCTGTGTTAAGGTCCTTACACAGCAAGAAACCGACGGCCGCCGACTACTGCCGCTTCTGTCCCTCGTCGCCTTTTGTCTGGGCAAAGAAATTGCACTGGAACATGCTATACTACAGCCAACGGCCAAGTTCAACGCAAGTTTTGTGCATGCATGCAAGGAAATAACTCCCCATACCAGCAGGCGGCAGTAATCAGATACCTTTGTTATGATACCCACAATAAACGGCGTTTGCTCTAGCCAGCAGCGGCAGAACCGAACAAAGCCTACGGTCCCCCTGCTTCACTCCCCACCGGGAAGACAGCGGTACCGGGAGATGTGGACTGGACTGTGCCTCTCCCGAGCTGTCATCATCAGCGGAGTGGAACGACTGAACGGCCAGCTGCTAGCTCGTTAGCTAACGTTAGCTTGCTAATTTCACCCACCCAACATGCCTTCATCATACACTGATAACCGAAAATTAGCCAAACTAAATTGTCACTCATCTGGCGATAGCAATGTGCTTTCCTATGATGTGACAAGAGCATGTGAATTAAACATTAAGTTGTTACATTTTACTAATTTAGAGGCTGGCTGGCCGGCTGGCTGGTAAGCTAGCTCGCTTGCTAGTGAGGTAAATGTTTAGCGATGCAGAGGGCGCAGAGAGAGAGAGAGAGAGAGAGGTCTATCGGTATAGGATATTTGTTTAACGATAGTTTATTTTGTAATGTATAGGTATGTAGAAATCTTTTAAAAGACATGTTATTGTTGGAATAAATATGCCCAAACAAGTAATGTTAGTTATGTATATCTCGTTGTAGGCTACGTGTGATAGCTTATGGACATAATGTGCAAAAATAGTTATTCCAATAGTTTGAATAGTGTGTTTTTAGATGGAACATTCAAACTTAATTTTTGACTAGTTTTGGCAGCTCTATGTGTATTGGATTGATCAGATGAGATGATAAATGAAAGGAGCCTTGGGTGTGCCTGTCACATTTCGTTGTTTTTCTCACTCTTGTTTCCAAGCCGACGAAAGCCCAACTAGGGCCGACCGTCGGCTTGGTGTGTCAGGGCCTTTAGAAGGGGAACCAAACCATTCTGCATGTGTTTCATGTGTGTTTTAAGCTAACTTAGTGTGCTGTCAATAGGCAATTTGAGTGTGTAAAACAGCTTGAAGTGGCTTGTGTGTCGTGTTGGGTTTATTTATAAATTGCCTCCATATTTTGTGACAAATTAAGGTGTTGGCGCTTAACCCTACACTTGACCCCATCCCGTTTATTTTTTAGGAGTTTTTGATGGTTTATGAAGTGGCTATATTTTCTCTTCCTGATATTGTGATGCTAATAAAATCTATATTTTTTGTATAGCAGTCTCTGGTTGGGGTCTGTGCATTTGATATCACTTGGTTACATTCATAATACTTTGGATTATGACTAAATAGTGTAAAGCTAATAACATTACCATCAACCTTGGATGCACTGTACTTATAAGCAAGTGGTAAGCATGCAAACTTAAAATGCTTACCATGCTTAACAGAATACATGGCAAACATCAGCATGTTTACATGTAAGTACAGCCCCAGAGGGCAGCAACATGGCTGTCGAGCAGGGGTGTCCAAACCTGTTTTAAAGAGTGCCAGATTTGTAATGTGAAGATGTCCAGGGGCCAATGGTCCCTTCTGACATTTGTTTTAAACAATACAAGTGACATACAAATGCACTGATCTATAACAATTTTTATTTTCATTGTCAGAATTATCTTTTTTTTTAATGGCAATGTAACCAAATCAACACCACTCACACATGAACATATCTAAAAAAACAAAAAAAAACAATTCTGCCTTATTTTTATATCTGTAGTCAGATAACCAAACATACTGTATGGTATACCTTAAACTTGAAGGTGATAAATATCTTAACCTCATGTTCATTTTAAATGACTTATTATGCGTAATGCAAAGTTTGGTAACATTTAAGCTTACAACATATGACTATTGCTCTTGTCTGTCACAAACCGAGGCTGCGGGCCGTATGAAATCTGGCCGCGGGCCGTGATTGGCCCCCGAGCCGGACTTTGGACAGGCCTGCTGTAGAGTCTTAGTGGTGTTTTTTTTTTTTGGTTTTCAGACAAATCGGCTAGCTCACATTTCATTTGCTCTGGCAGATTCGCCCAGTGTTGCCAACTCGTGGCTCTGAAGGGTTCGTTGATCATAGCCCTTGGAAATCGAAAATAAACTCAGACTTTCTGACTAAAGATGCATTTGCAAAGTGTGCCCTAAAATCTACATATTATACTGTAAGTCATGTATATTTCAAATTGAAAATGTCCATCTTTTTTAACATTGTAAGTTCGGCAAGTCTTTTGTTATTCATCCTCTCCACTGTCTGGTCTTTTAAATGTCCATTCCCCCTCTCGCTCTTTCTCTCTTTGTCTCTCTGTCTTCCTGTTTCTCTCCCTCCAGGAAGCGGAGGGTGTGTTAGGTAGCTAATGGCTGGGGGCTTTTTATTCCTCCCAGCCTCTAATGTGACTCCCCCCACCCCCCCGCTGTGGCATCATGATGGAGTGTCAGGTGCTGCTGGCTAATTTCTACCTCAACGTGAGTGTGCAGGAGAGGTAGAGCGGATGGGTATGAATACTAAACAGCCCAGCTAATGATATCTTTTTTCTGTGTGTGTGTGTGTGTGTGTGTGTGTGTGTGTGTGTGTGTGTGTGTGTGTGTGTGTGCAGCAGCTAGCTAACGATATCTATTTTCTTAGTGAACAAGCCCACTGTGTATCTCTGCAGAGGCAACTGCTGTTTTCCACCTCTCCTGCTGACTGCACACGTGCACACGTGCACACACACACACACACGTATTACCATAAACATTCATCCTGCTCCCACAATGCATTTAAGGAGCCTGACAGAAAATGGCTGTGGCTATGAATGAGTGATGGTGAGTCTCAGTTGGCACTAGGTTGTGAGGACATTTTACTGAGCAGAATGGATGTGTCTGTTTTTTTTCTCAAGATATCGGAGGAAGCAGAACAACTACATCTATATCTTATTGCTACAACTCGGAGGCACCCATTTTTGCAACACCCACATTTAAACATGGGGGTGACGTGGGAACATTTAAAAGCCAAATGATACCATTCTATAGTGACTGTTGGTGGAATTAATGGGATGTTATTAGAGTAACAAAAAAACAATAAAAAGCTATGTCAGGATGGGTTAGATCAGAAAAAGCTCAAATGTTTGTAACATTGATTTGGGTGGTTTTGGATTTGATTGATTGGAATTTTTTTTATTTGAGATCTCTGGAAGGTGAAGACAACCTGTTGTTTCTGATGTCAGATTCTGAGTCATCCAACAATTTTTGCAACTTTCCAAAACACACAATCACGCCCACATCATGCAGTGATTGGCCATATGTGTAAGTGAAAAGTAAGTAAGCAAGGTTTAAACCTTCAACTCTCCTTTATTCGTTCTTTTCTTTGTCATTTCAACACCAAGTATTCCTCTGAGAGTGAACGTGAGAAGTCTTGTAATCCCCATATGTATAACTATTGCAGTGCCCGTTGAAAACGTGCCTGTTCAAGAGCTTGGCCTGTAGTAGCGCTGCTTGCAGCTTTCTCCAGAACCGCTCATCCAAACAACTTCACACTCACACTGGGCTTCTTTGGGTCCTGAGCAACACACGTGCCATGACATACTTGCTTCACATACACAAGTTGCAGCTACTCACGGTCAGAAACACCGGTGAAAGACCAAGAGCAGACTTTACAATTAGGCAAGGTAGGCAACTGCCTGGGGCCCCCAAATAATACTGTACAGCTATAGATTTATTTTGATGTTTAGACATGGAAGATATTGAATTATGTTACTATTCTAAGTCACTGTACCCTGAAATAACTTACAGAAGGCACCCAAAGCTGTATACTACTGATTTACTGTGTACTTCTACTTCCATGGAAAACATTGTACTATATTTACCTGACAGAGAAATGTTACTGCACGTTGCAAATTCAAAAATTAGAAGCAAGCATGATGTATTATTATTAATTAAACTGTTGAGTATTATATAAGAGTTGAAATCCCAACCTTATTCATTTATATCATTTATTTACTTACTTACTATTTTTACCTTTTTTGCATCAGTAAGGGAGATGGTTGGGTCCAAAATATGGAGGGACAATCATTTACATTTGTATTATATTTGTATGTTTTTTTACACCAGCTGTTCCTTACAATAAACTATTATTGACTTACACACTTGTGTCTGTGTGTGTAAGTCGTACATATATGACAAATGTTTCTTTATTTATAGATTTATTAAACAAAAAGGCTGACAACAGAAGGTGTTCTAAAGCAGGCAGGAAGGCAAAATGAAGTCCAAAACACAATCGCCAAAAAAAGCACTTGAAAAAACAGACGACACAGAAGGAAAAACCACAAGGAAGGAGTGATGCATGGAACAACACGATGAACGGACAAGAGTCAAGGAAAGCACGGAGACTAAATACACATGGTAACGAGGGTAGTAACGAGAGACAGGTGACATGAGTGCTGAGGAACAGGTGGAACACATCAGACAACCACAGAGGCGGGAAAACACAAGACAGGAAGTACAACAAGACATGACACAGGAAGAACAGACACTACAGTCTACGTAAAACAGGAAACTGAAGCATAAAACATACACACGGATGGAACATGGTAAAATCCAATCCACTTTATTTATATAGCACGATTTTAACAAACACAAGGTTTCCAAAGTGCTGCACAAAAAGATAAAACAGAAATAAGTAGAATTAATAAAAAACTAAAATGCACTGCCTGCACACAATAAAAATATGCAAGTATACACCTAAGATCAACACTCTACCTGGTGTTAAAAGCCAAAGAAAAGAGGTGGGTTTTTAGAAGATCTTTAAAATTAGACAGAGAGGAAGCCTGTCTAATGTGCTGAGGAAGTCCAAAACGGCAAACGCTCGATCCCCTCTGAGCTTAAGCCTAGCTTTAGGCACCATCAGGAGCAGCTGGTCAGCTGACCTGAGAGATCGGCTGGGAGTGTAGGGGTGCAGCAGCTCAGAGAGGTAAGGTGGGGCAAGGCCATTCACGGTTTTAAAAGCAAATAAAATAACTTTAAAATGAATCCTCAAATGGACAGGCAACCAGTGGAGTGAAGCTGAAATAGGTGAAATGTGCCCATACTTGCTTGTGCCAGTTAAAAGACGTGCAGCAGCATTTTGGACCAGTTGAAGACGAGCAATGGAGGAGCCCCTATAATAAAGTGCATTACAGTAATCCAGCCGAGTGGTCACAAAGGCGGGGATTACTGTCTCAAAGTGTTCTCTCTGAAGGACTGGTTTGATTTTTGCCAGCTGCCTTAACTGGAAAAAGCTAGACTTCACCACAGCTTTATCTGGCTGTCAAATTTGAGGTCTGAGTCCACTTTGGTCTTTGGGTCTTTTGGGTCTTTGGTGGCACTTCTGTAAGACCATGACTTCTGTCTTTTCTTCATTAAAATTTAGAAAATATAAAGACATCCAAGCTTTAATGTCATGTAAACACTGTAGTGGGTTAACGGAGTAGGAATCAAACTTTTTGAGAGGGGACATAGATCTGGCTGTCGTCCGCATAGCAGTGAAAAGAAATGCCATGTTTCCTGAGAATGGAACCAAGTGGGAGTAGATAGAGAGGAAGTAAAACAGGAATACAGAAACGCATGAGACAGTAAACAAGGAAACAGGGAATAAATTAACACAATAAAACAGGAAAAATTACAACTGAAAACCACAACCATGACAGTCTGTTTAACTCTAGCCCATTGTATAATTGGACACTAATGTGAAGGAGAGATGTTTAAAAAAACACATGTGTCTGTCCTACTAAGGCTTGACCCCTCTCCTGTCTCGCTTTATCTGTACGACACACACACACACACACACACACACACACGAACACTACTACCCCTGTGTCATGACCTTTGGCCTCCCCTAGTGATGTCATTCCTTTGGCCTCAGGGAAATTGACCCCTTGGAGACACGGATACAGGGGCCCTCTGGTGTGTGTGTGTGTGTGTGATTGTGTGTGTATGTGTGTGTGTGTGTGTGTGTGTGTGTGTGTGTGTGTGTGTGTGTGTGTGTGTGTGTGTGCGTTTGTGCATGTGTGTGTGTGCCTCAGTTGTGTACATGTTGTTCTGTAAGAGTTGTGCATGCGTGTGTGTTCAGTATGAGTATACATCCTTGCTCTGTGTGTGGCCCATTCACACACAGGACCTGCTGCTGTCCCATAATCAGATTGTCATATTCCTAATGAAATTATCCGAAATCTATTTTAGAGTATGTACTGATGGAGAACAAAGTCAATCTGTCTCTTACGCACACACACACACACACACACACACACACACACACAAACACACACATGCACAAAGGGATTCTTTTTCTCTCATCATGGCTCATGATCTCCCTCTCTTTCGAATGTATGTGATGTCAAGCTCGCACACACACAGATGCACAGAGGTTCTGGCAGATGCATAAAGAATCTCTCTCCTCTATCTCTCACATACACACACACACACACACACACACACACACACACACACA